>JAQFYT010000294.1:0-28644 GCA_034694925.1 Ceratophysella denticulata
GTTCCAGGTCAACTTTGATTTTTATGAAAAATTGGGCTGGAAATCAGCCCATTTTATGGGCTGAATTTCTGGGCTGGCTTCACGCTGCCTCGCAACTTACCTTTAAGTTCCCGTGATAATGAATGGTAACCTTGGCTATTGGATCGTCATAATTTCCAATGTATAATTCTTCCAACACTCGCTCCACATCATCTTCTCTATGCAGCGGAATCCGTCTGCCATGCACACACTGGTACACATGTACGGTTCCCAGAGCCAAACAGTTGAACAAAATATTTCGATATGCATCAGGCAAGTTGCAGTTTGTCAGATCCAGAATCTAAAATCCAGTTTGCCAGATCCAGAAATTAAAATTAGACATAAGTTAAATGTACTAGCTAATTCAACTGAGAATATAAATGCAATGCCAGACTATTGATTTCTGTCCAGGTTATTTCACCTTCAGCTTGAAAAATCCTCCAGAAGCCAAACAACCAAAAACTCGTCTCCATTTGTGTCTGTTTGTCGATGGTGTATCGGCAAATATTTTTGGAATATATTTGGACATTTTAAATGAGCATCCACGCAGGGAAAGTCGAGTAAGACAATCAAGTTTCCGCATATACATGAGATCATACGGCACAACCCAATTACAGTGACTCAAATCCAAATCCTCCAAATTAACAAGGTGTTTGTCCACGTCCTAAACAATCAAAAGCAAAAGTTCAACTTCAATGGAGCTTTATCGAATCTTCGTGATAAGAGTACCTCATATAGCATATGTGTAGCTACCTTAAAATATGAAATTGCGTCTTCAATCAAATACGGCTGCTCATCATTTGGTACAGTGACATATTTCTCTACATTAACATAAGATCCAGCCAAGTTCAATACTTTCAAACTTCTCGGTAGCATTGTGAGCAGGAAAGAATGTCCATCAATCTTCTGTCTCACAAGATGCAGTTGCGTGAGATTTGAGGCCTTTTGAGATAAATTGAAGAGCAATGAAGTAGGAAGCCAGGTCGATTTGGAAAATCCCAAGTTATCTCCATGATTCGAAGAAACGAGTCGAAAATACTCCGTTCTCAAGTTCAGACGCCGATTAATGACTTTCAGAAGAGTAGCATAGTTCAATGGAGGACTGTCGATCTTGGTCCATAGCTCAGGTGTAAGGCTCAACTCGTGTAAACGAGGATTTGTTCTGAAATCAAGGGATAATGTCGATTTACTATAATACGAAAAACTATTTCATTAATTTAATTTACAGGGTGACACGAAATGTTTTGAACCCCCCTAGGTCATACTTCCATAAATCGTACAATAACATATTATATATCAAATTAAAGCGTAGGTATTCCATTGCGGATCTAGCGGTGCAATAATAATTTGATTTTTCTGACAAATGACCGCTGCGCAGTGCAAAATAGTGAAAAATGTCGAATTTTTGCTCTTTCAGCTGTTCAAATGGTCCATCAAAACACGAACGTCTTTTAAATCGATGCCAAATTGATCCAAACCCTTCATTAACCTACCTGGGTCAATAATCATATCATTCAGAACCTTCTTTCAACACCTGGAACGTTCAAATGTCACGGAACCTTAAATCGCGCGCGCGTCGCGCATGGTCGCGATTTCCGCAGCGAGCGAGCCGGATTTTGCTCTGTCTCTGTGGTGAGGAAGAGCCCGGTGAGTCGCTGCTGAGCCGCTCGCTCTCTCTCTCTCTCTTGCGCTGCACAGCGGCCGCTTTTAAAAAAAGTCAAAATTTATTGGACCGCTAGATCCGCAATGTGCTTTAATTTGGTATATCATTGTACGGTTTTCGGAAGTATGACCTGGGGGGGGGGGGTCTCAAACATTTCGTGTCACCCTGTACTACATGCACATTCGCTTCGTTCATCTTCGTCGTGTGTTATCTCGAATGAAATCACTGTTTCCGAATTTTCTACATTTAGATTGAGTTGAATTGGTTCAACTCAACCTTCGTATTTAACTGTAATTGGCATATTTATGGTCCACGTATTGTTATTGTAAAGAGGGAAAGTTCCCTTACTGTTCTGTTTACTATCAATTGTTTTGTATTGTGTATTATACCTGTTGAGAACCTTAAAATAAATAATATTACCGTTCATGGTCTAAACTATGAGCATTCGGCATTATTCTTAAGGGCTCAATTATTGTCAGAAGGGTCTCTGTATTTTTCTCCCATTCGCATGCTGTAGTTCAGCAGACAAACAATTTGTGAGCCAAAAATATCTGGGAAATGACCGCTAATGAACTCAATCTTTTTTCCAAGGAAAAACGTCGAAACCTTGTCAACATTTCTGTACAAAACAACAGCATTTTTCCCGGGTCCATAATACCAAAGCCCTTTGTACGCTCTCGAGTCAGGTTGCTGGTATGGTGGTGCAGGATGACATGGGCATAGTGGCTATTTTTAATAATTCAACAGCCCCTGGTCTTCACAAAAATCCATCTACGAACCCAAGTCCCAGAACGAAAACAACGGGACTATCATCCCCTATACACTTTTTTCCTTTTCCTTTCTTTCCATGACCCCAAAAAAGTGTAGGTATTACAGAATTTTCCCTCCATCCGATCCTAAGCCCTAGCCTTCATCTTCCTTCCCTTTGAAACACACGAAACCTAGAACCTACCTACACCTACCTAGCCTTCAATTTACACAACAATAAAGGTATTATTGAGCCATTGAGCCCATCCCTCAACTACGACGCATCAAAACTCGTCCGTCTGGCAGCAACAATAAAAAAAATTCACCCCGTTGATCTGTATACGCATCAATTCAATACACGCGTACAAAAAAATGCTCTGGCTTCAGGTTTATGTTCAAGGTGCACTTGTTCCAATCCAAACTCATGTGGCTCAAACTCAGCAAGTAATATAAGTAATGTGAAGTAATGTCAGGAGTTGAGTGATAGATTTATCATGCCTTTATGTTTACATTTCAATTTATTAGCAAATGACAAATCTCTCAAATCTCTCATAATCAAACCAAACACTGCATCCGTCAATAATTTAAGCTGTGTAACAGTTAACAGTATGAAAATACACAAAAAGGGCATATTGTGCTCTTAGAAATATTGAAACAGATCTCATGGTCAAGTATTCCATTGTTAGTGAGTAGCGAGTTTTGTAAATCATATGTACATACATACAATAATGTCAAATGTTGTTATTGGATTACGATTACGATAAGTTAGTGTATATTCATTCAAGACTATCCTTGTGCCCGTCAGGGTACTGTATACATACCTATACATAATCGTTAATCGGAATATTACGAAAACTGCATTTTACGCTTAATAACCTTCCTTAACCTAACCTAACATATGTGTGCTCAAGTGTGTTTTAAGTTTTAAACATGCGACCACTACATCTTACTTCAAATATACCCTTCATTTGATGTCGAGTTTCTGATTCTGGTAATTCCATTGGTTTGGATTGGTAATCGGTTACGATACGAAAGTAAAGTATGGGTGGTTCACCGCTGTGCGAATCCTAAGCGGAGGGTTCGGTTCGTATTCGCTGTAGCCTGGATTCGGTAGGGACACACCATTGACCGAATTCGTTTTGTATTCGCTGTTGCCAGAATTTGATTAGGTAATTCAAAACAACGGACAGGCTTGTAAATGATCTCATCAGACATTAATTAATTATTAAATTTTACAAAACACCAGGTTAATCCTAATGTATATGTACAGAGAAGCCTTAAGGACTCAAAGCGTCAAAACCAATGCACTGTTGATGGCGAGCCGAGCGTCATTGGAAAATAAAGGGTCCCTTAAAACTTGGATCTTGCATCCCCTGGCCAACCAAGCAACCAGCCACCGTCACTTTGTCCCTCATCCCTCAACCCCGAAAAAAAATCTCCCTCCAAATCATCCCTTCATCCAATCCGAATCCCCTGTCCATCCCATCATCCCTCAAAAAAGACCCCGGACTACCTTGTGCCAAACAAAGAAAAAAAAGACCGTTAGACAGATGGGTCGTTTTTCCTGGGGAAGGAAGCTTGGGAACGCGGAGCCCTTTGTTTGGCTAAAATAAAAAGCGTTGGTACTACTGAAGCTACAGCAAAGTTTCACTTTTATTCTCTCTCAGCTCGTCCTGAGCATCAGTCGCAGAGTCTCTCTCCTTCCTTCCTTGTCTTTGAGTATAATTTGCTCAACTTGGAGCCAAATAAATTATCAGTAGTTTACACATTTAGAACTTAAACTCTTGTAACTCAGAGGATTCAATTACATTTACACACACTTGAGTTTTTACATAAAGCATTTAACATTTAAGCATATAGCTCACTCACAAGATATCAAGTAACATACTTCTGTCTGTCTCTCAGAGTTGAGTTCTATCGTTCTCCTGTATCAAATCCTTGCTTTAGCATTATATATTTTTTTTGTTGCTCTCACTCCACTCTTAACTTCCCGTGTTATTTATACGTTAGAGTCGAGAAACAAAGAAAAGAGTTGAAGGATCTCTTTGTTCCTATTTGTTAATGTTGAAGAGATAGAAGATATCAGACAGAGAGACACGACGTAGTTAGTCGTGTCATCGAAACATCAAACACCAGACCAGAGACAAGGAACGACTGATCTCCCGTCACGGACAAAATCACTATTTCATTAGTGTGCATAGAGTTAAATCAAGTAATTTTGATTAATTACACTTCTAGCACCAAATGAAATCAGTGCTTTGAATCCGTTGACAATCATCATGATTGGCTTCCAGAAGGAATCAAGACAGAAGCAGGGAAGGCAGACCCAACAAAGGAACGGTAATTCTAAAGTGTTTCGCGTTTCCGTCCCCTTCCGTATGTACGTGCACACAAACAGACGCTCTCTCGCCAGCCAGGATTAGGATGTCATTATTGGTGTAACACTAATACCGCGTCTCTCATCTAACTTTAGTCACTTCGAATTCCAATTAGGAATTATTCAAACCTTACAAGTAATTTTAGTCTTTAAGTTAACCCGTGTGAACATAGGTTCTATTCTGCATAAATTATTGTTCAACATAATTTTATAATTTTGTACTGTAATCGTAATATAATATACTTAATACTATATTATGTGTTAAAAATTTGACCTCTGAAGTTGCTACCCTGGTGTGTATTTGGAATTTGAAAGGGAACAATACAGAATTAATTTAGTGTACAGTAAAATAGCATTAGTAAATAATATTATTTGAAAACTGAAGTATTTACAAAGCTAAAAGTAATTCGATAATCTTTAAGGTAATTCAATAATTCTTACTTTTTTGGCGGAATGGCGGAGTGCTAAGTAATTGTAATTGGTAAAACATGGTTCAGCAAAATTAATGCACGCGCGCAATACATACAGGGTTGGATATGAATTTGTCAAGGTTCTACATGAAAGCCGCAAGTTTAGTCCAGTATTTTTCTTACTTCGATTCCTCCAGTATACCTTATCTAACCTAACTCAAATGAACTGAATTTGGTTGGACGCTAACATTGGCAAGGTTGTGTGGGAGTTAAAGGCTGACACCAATTGTTCCGAAAGCGAACCTTCAATTCACCTATACATATAAAGCTAATACTGTAACCTTTTTAATCGACAGGAGAGCATCATTTTTCATGAATCTGTCAGTTTTTTCGTAAAAGTATGACAATTGAGGTACATGATCACCGCTTGCGCTTTATCTTATACCGAGAACGCCATAGGCGTCATAGCGTTCTGACAATTACCCTTAGAACTCTAAATTCGGATAATTTCTTGCGCGATGGTAAAATAGACTTTCCTTGACGTTCAAGCACAAGTATCCAGTACATCGCGAACATTTAAAATGACATCTGATCTGGGTCGGGTTAAAAATAACTTGAAAAAAGTTGTTCTGAATATCAAGGCGAACAATTCCTGTGCGAAGAACTTTCTTTCAAATTGTAAGGGTCAGGTATTAGGTAGTTTCATGAGGTGCAAGGTACAATAGAGCTAATTTTATAATAGCACGACAATTCGTAAATTAGGATCTCAATTTTCTTCAAATATTGATCGCTTCATCTAAAACAATGGGTATCGATTAATGCGTACGGATAGCGGTCTAACTACAAACCGTGTGATAATTTTGCCAGATCATGTTTTCCTCGCTTTATTCGAAACCCGACCGTACGAGGACGAGTAGGTACCGAAAAAATTAGAATACGGGAATAACTTTAAGGCTATGCAAAGTGCAAATCAAGCTAAAACATAAAAAGCTCGATTCCATTGAATCCTGGTCCTGGATGGGGAAACTTGGTAGCTCGATATTGGTTTTACGCACATAGAAATTGCGAGCAGCCGGTTCGTTCGCAACGCTCGGAAGGGTAATTCTGCATTTGGGATTTGGATTTTGTTTTGAATATCCTCCCTGGACTTCTACCCTCATGGATTTCAGCCTTCAACCCCGCTCCCCTTCCTTCTCGCACAACAAAGAATAACAATGCGGACAATTCAGTGAAAAGCGATCAATATTTGCAGGGTCTCCATACATCCAGCAGTACAGTACAGCACATCTAGACAGAAGACAGACCTCGACTCCAGCCAGGACTCTGTAATTCCCTTCCAAACTTCCAACCAACAAAACAACCCTCTACTGTAAACCAAGAGCAGGGTCAGTCGAGCAAATGGCTTCATATATTTTGCCCCATTCTTTTCATTTTGAACCATATATCGCATCTAGAATCGCATATCTCATTCTCATAGTTTTTAGGGATTACATTTTGCTTTTGCTTTGCTTTCAATCCTGCACGTGCTCACGAAGGGGAGGGAGACCTACTGCAGACCTACCCCGTGTTGCCAAGAGCTAACTCCGACAAACTCATAATTATCTGCAAAAAAAAATGAGCCGAGGGATCCCGCCATTGTCTCGAGAGTCTGTCGTAGAATACCTACTGGAATAATAATAATCAGCGATATTTAGCTTGTTCCATGGGGCTTTCTCAAAAGTGCATCTGCGGCGGACGGACGTCGTTCTTGAGTCGGTTTTCGGAACTTTCTGCCTGACTACGCGTGATTGCGTACGTTTTTTCAAACCTAACCATGATATAGTGATATTCGTCTAAGGTTAGGTTAGGTTGGGTCTCAGGTTCCAGCCCGTCTCATAATACTTAGTACCAGTTAACAAACATATGTACACGAGTCAATTCCAAAAACCGTAATATATTTATATTGCGCAAGTAGCCGTATTGGATAGTCGATAGTCCAATCCAAACTAATATCAGATACAAGATACCATTGGAAATGTCTCCAGAAAAGATTGAATTTAGTTTTTGCATATAACTAATCAGCTTCTTAAGCTGCAATTTAACATTCAATCCTGTGAGGGCTTTCTTTCTTCTAACCTATATGTTTTTATGCTAGAAAAAGTATATATACTGTACTGTACGACACCGGAATTGAAAATTATGGCATTACGGCGTCATGACTTATTTCCTAAATACAGTACGACCCTGGGAGACTACGACAGAGCTAGCATTTTTTCGGCAACACGATAACCAATGTGACACGAAGGTTCAGGGGCAGCAGAAGGGAACGGAACGTGTTACCGGTTGCTGATGTTGTGAAAAGGTAGAAATAAATAACAGCGTCCGTTGCGTTGCCTATCCCTTGAATAACACTAAAATTCCTACGCTGAAGTGATACCTAAAACCCGAACCCGAAAGAACCTAACAAAATTCTCATGCGGATGCGGAATCTACCTGGACGGTGGAGAATTCCACGAAAATCCGAGCCTTTTTGAACAAACTTATTCAATCCATGATCTAAGCCTACAATATTAGACACAACTCACAAGCACAAGCTGCATTGCGTGGGGCTTATGGAGACGAAGAATGAAAACAACAACGTAGAATTAAACGCACACGCAGACCTACATTCTGTCCACGCTTTCGTTCCACTTGGGCTCTTCGCTAGGGTATTTTTTTCTAAAATACAGGTGGACAATTAAACAAGGTCAATTTCGAATTGTTTCCTCCGAGTAGTGGTTGACCGAGCTGGTGAAATGCTAAAGTACAGTAGGTACCATAGAAATAAAAAAAGCCTTTTTATTTCTATGGTAGGTACTGTATTCCGTACATAGAAACAGTCACTTCTACAGCTATGAGTCAGATGTCAGATATATCAGATAATGAAAACCAGACTACTTAGTATTCCTTAGTCAGGGCCTATTCGATGTAAAATTTAAAACTGAAGCTCAATTTTAAATATTAAGTATTTAAACTACAACAAAAAAATGTTCAATTTAAAAAGCTTATTATGAAATGCTCGAGACAGGAAGGGGGTTTGCTTGGGTTTTCAAAGCAGCTGAGTTGGAATTTAAAATTGAATTTAAAATTTCGAACAGAATGATACCTGCTATTCGGCAACCAGTACAGCACACCCACTATTCTCCTGAATTAAGAATCAAGCTATTATCAATTCTTTTGTGCAAATTCTAATGTGATCCCTATTTTCTATCGAATTTCCAGTTCTTAATATGTATATGCCACCTATACGAATTTAGAAGTGAATATCATCTATCATCTTCTGCTCTCTGCCATTTTACATAAATAAAACATTTCATAGCTGAATCGATCGAATTCTGGGTCCTGGAAGTAAATGGCAATGTGAATGCGAAACATATTAGTGCGATTCAAAAAGACAAAACAAACACAGTATGCACTTTACGCTCAGGTATTGACATTGACACACACTATTGATACACACACAGCACCTGCCTCTTACGTGTATTGTAATATAAATAATATATATATTTACTGTATGTTATGATACAAGGGTTGTGATATGAGATTAGCTTATTAGGAATCCCTGAGCTCCGAATTTGCTGTCTGAACTGAGATGAGTAATGCAAATATCGAGCTTTAAATTTTTAAAGCTTTAAGAAGTTCTTAATGGTCATGAGTCACGATTCGCGATTTGACGATTCATATACTGTGCTCAGTCATCAGTTCTAAATTAAATATTTATTGTATAAAAGCAGCAAAACAACAACACGCTGGCATGCGAAAGGAAAGTAAAAGTAAATATATTAAATGATGGATGATTGAAAACAGAGCTTTGACCGAAACATTAAAAATTTCACAAGGTTCCAGTTTCAGCTGCTTAGTCATTCGCATCGCTTCATAATATTTAGATTTTTAGATTTTAGTCCGGTTCCGGTTTATGAATAATGTACATGGAGTAAAAAAAATAACTGACTAATGGACGATGACCATGGAGTATGGCGTCCAATGTTGTGCAAAAAGTCATGGATATGCAATATGCACTAGTCATTATGAGTTATAAAATGAACCCAGCATAGAGTAACGACACTATAGAACAGTGACACACTCGGCTGCTTGGGCCTCAAGCGGGCCTATTGCAGACTCTCCCGGAACCCATCATATCACAGTACAAAAGTATAGACGGCTAAAATTATGATAACTGAACATGAAAATTATTACATTTCAAGTGTCAATACGAATCAAGTCCACCTTTTGCCTGACTGTCCAATGACTACGATGTTAAACTCAAACACAAACCAGTACGGTAACCAGACCAGACAACATTAGCAATAGATTACTTACTTGCCAATTTGGAGAAGGTCACTACTGGAAAGGTACGTGTATATTTTTAGAAGGATCTCATCGGGAAGACTGAAGATGTTTGTAGGTTCTTTTTCAACCGAGGAGCCAACTACAGGGTCAATTTGTTCCAAATGATCACCCAGCCGAATACAAATTTTCTTACTAACGGGTTCCCCCGAATCATCCATCTCAACCCGTTTTCTGGAAGAATCTCCAGTAAATCAGATACCTGATGAGATAAATAATAAAACCATTACATTACATTAAAGCACCTTCGATTGGAATTGGATAAATTCTATATCTATTCTCAGCGTAATATCTATGTGAAACAGTTTTAAACACTGAGAGTGGCATTTACGAATTTGGAGTTGATCTGTTAGTCGAACGAAAGGTTTTAACTTAAATGGCCAAGGACTGGTAGGATTGGATAGACTAAGGTATAACATTTGAAGTCCTGGAGCTTGTCATCTTTAGCAAATATTGTAAAATGCTGCCGTGGTCACGTTTTCAGGATATTTATATTTAAGTCATGTATGTATAAACCTATACAAAGGTTGCCAACCATTTTACAATGTATGACTTAGCAGACGTTGATTTTGCATGGAGACTTTGGTAATTGGTGATATGACGCCATTTTTGACAAGATTTCAGTTTCGGAATAAGTGCCTGGAAAAGTATTAGGAGGACAAGGCATAAACATCTTGGAATAAGTGGCATCGAGAAAGCTTAAGTATTTCTGAATAAGTTCCACTGAGAACCGTAAAGATTTCGGAATTAATTTGATGTCAGGTGTCGGATTTCTTGTGTCTTGACTCATTCTCCGTGGCTGGAACTCTTTCAGACATCAGAAATATGTACCTACATATGCCTCTGCTTTGGATTTTGTCCCTATCCTCTGCCCTGAGTATTATTACGAATTACGAAACCCGAATAATCCGTGTAATAATTTAGCGTTAAATTGACACGAATAATAAATAATGTCATAATTCATAATCTTCGTGGCTTAGACGAAGCTTAGCTATTATGTATTAACTTGTTTCGCTTTGACTCTTGAACAATAAATTATTATTACTACAAAGTTCAGCGGAGCGGACGTGGTTATAGTCGTTATAGTCTCTCTCTGTCATTCATCATTGCTGAGCGTTTCATCTGTACAAAATTACAAATGGCGAGGAATATACAACATATTCACATTCATGACATTAGGTATGTTTAATGTTCAGCAATACTTTAACATACAATGTCCAGCAATATGCAATATCAAATATAGGATATAAAGACGATTGTGGATTGTAGTGCAAGACGTGGACGTGACATATGACATTGCCTAGGTCATAGGTTCTGGCCCTGTCACCTGTTGATACTCCCAGGCAGAGCCTTGAAGATACACAGTGGCAGCGTACACTAATATGACATGACATGGCGTGGAAATGACGAAGAAGTAAGCATACAGTATACCCAAGTCAGCAGTGGATCACGCAGACCGCAGAATGTCTTGTTGCTTGTGGAAGCACTCCGTCTAGTCTTCCACCAGCAGCGAGCACTGCACTGGACTACTACTGGTGACTGACTGGTCAAATGTCGTCTTCAGGTGTCAGGACGTGTGACGTTGTTTATTGTCAATTGTCGGTGTTTCGAGTTTCCAATGTGTTTGGCATGGATATATTTTGATTGGTTGTTTCAAACGTGCCTGCATGGAGGCACTTGCAGGGTTTAGTACAGCTGATAGCAGGAAAGAGATCTGACCGCACACGTTCAGTTATCGCGCGCCAAAATAGTTCAAGTTACATTAGAAAGCAAAGCAAGGCACAAAAAAAATTGTTTCAAAAGTTGGAGATTCGAGTTCGGAAAAAAATACATAAATGTTTAGCAATTGACGTAATTAATTATACTGGGTTTTACTTACTTGTAAAAATCTACTTATTTGTCGTTTCGTGGTGGGGGTCAGGCTTTCCGTACGTTGACCGTCTTGTCGTCTTGTGTGGTGTGGAATTTTGACAGGTGACACGACACGTCAAAATGAATCGCTCAACTGGTGCCGAGGCCACCGTATCTTCCGACGAAGAGATTTTCCAACCTCGTAAGAAACCAGTTAAAGCCAGGTTTAACCTTGTGTTCTCGGATTCAGATGAAGAAGAGGAAGACAAAGATAAAACCACTGCTTCATTATCTCCTTTGTCATCCGGTACATTGCCATTCAACATTTGACATTGTATAATGTATAATATAATTACCATTTAGCATACCAACTAAAATGCCATTATTTACCATGAATAAGGACTTAAACGGTGTTTCTAAACAGGGATAAAAGAAAAGGGCTATTCCTTATATGCTGACGATGATGACGACATAGTAATCTTGGATTCGAGTCAAAGTTCAGTCGATGAACCAGTTGAGGAACCACCTGAAGAGCCTAACCTAGTCCTCAATGCCACAATAGAAAATGGAGATTCGGGAGGTTCCAATGACATTATCTACAACTCCGACCAAGATCTATTTCCTGACGACGATGAGTTTGATGAGTCCCACCTCGCACAACTTGCTGAAGATGTCGAAAATTCCGAACGATTCAGGTCCCAATCATCTGCTTCCGTTGATAAGAAAAGAGTTGAAACTGGGATAAGTAAACCAGGGAACAAAAATGACGAATGGATCTCAGGTTTACATAACAAGCTGCAAAGAGGCGTAAGTTATGCATTCACATTCAAGTTTTGTATACATGGTCGTATCGTGATTTGAACAATGCTTCTTTTTGGCGAGTAATAGTGGTAGTGCAATTACGAAATATTTGAATTTGATATTATCTGCTTTGAATATTTCCGTGATTTCAGGACTCTGTGTCAGATCTTACACCAGATTTGATTACATCAACAGTACGAATGTTCCACGAGTGTAAGTGTAAAGCCGAATTGTCCAATAACCTCGGTGTGTCGACCAAGAAATTATTAACTTTGATTGAACTTTGGGAAATGGCAGGTAGTTCTCTGCCTAGTGCCTCATCAACTTCTAAAGCCTACTTTCCTCCTCCTCCGTCAAAGCCTTTGTCTTCGTCACCGCGACCCATTTTCTCAAGTGGGACTTCTTTTCGATTCGATCCTTCTACCGGTGTCAAACAGAAATCCATGTTGAATAGCAGTTCTCCTGCTAACTTAACAGTGAACTTGTCCACGGACAACGACAACAGTTACGACTGTGACGAGTTTGAGCAGAATAATCTTCGAACTCCGTTGTCCCAACAAAGTTTGACTACACGAACCCCAGCTACGAATCTCAAGAGCAGATTCAGTCTTGCCATTCCGGATGTGGACGACGAGGAGGAGGACGAAGATGAGGACATGGACAGTGAGAGTGAGGGTAGTTCTAATGACTCGGATGATGACTGTGAGTCTGAGAATTCTATGAACTATAGCTACAGTGGGAACTCTGTGAATGTGAGTTATGATAATACAAGTAAAAGTAATGGGCATAGTTCTAAGACTTTAGTAAAAAATGATGGCGGGAGTATAAATTATACGGAGCAAATTTATAAGCCAATTTCATCGCCTTCAAAAAAACAGCAACAGCAGCAGGGCTTGAGTCCGAAGAGTAAAGCCACGTCTTCGACTCGTGCAGCAATTCATGTCAATGCCGTTGGAGGGATTGACCCGAGTCACTTGGGTGTTGGTGTCTTTCGAGGCGACGTTATTAATGATGGTGTAACGGATGAATTTGATGGATTGAAGTTTGAGCATTGCAAGATGATGATGAAGGTTAGAAGTCAGAATTCTGCATTAACTTGAACTTGGTCAGCAGAATTGTAAACTTTTTCATTTGATTGTTAGGTATTCAAAGAAAAATTTGGTTTGCGGAAGTTTCGACCTACTCAGCTTCCTGCCGTGAATGCTGCGTTACTTGGGAAGGATTGTTTTATACTCATGCCCACTGGGGGTGGGAAATCCCTGTGCTATCAATTAACAGCACTTATGTGTCCTGGAGTCACCATCGTCATCTCACCGCTAAAAGCATTGATTCTGGACCAAGTTCAGAAGTTACTATCGCTTGATGTAAAGTTTTAGTTGATTTAATACTTAGCTAAAAATTAAATTTTGATAAAACTGCTGAGCTGAATGATCTCACAGCTATATAATTCGGAAATTGCAGATTCCAGCCGCACATTTGTCTGGCAACATTTCGCTACAAGAACAGCAGCAAGTATACAATAAGTTGGAGGGCTCACGTCCAAGTAAGTATACAATACAATTACATAGTGAACAGCACATACTGTCACTGTGCATGCATTTATATTTTGATGTTTATGGGTCTTTTATTGCGTGTATTTACACTTTATAGCGTTGAAGCTGTTGTACATTACGCCTGAAAAGTTGTCTGCGTCTGATCGTGTGAGAAGCCTGCTGGACAGACTATATTCCAAGGGATTAATTGCCCGATTTGTGATTGACGAGGCGCACTGCGTGAGGTTAGAAAAATGTAGTAAAAAATATCCCAATCTAATTAGCAATGAACCTTATTCTGCATTCTTGGAATTTCAGTCATTGGGGCCACGACTTTAGACCAGACTATACGAAACTTTCCACGCTTCGTTCTAACTATCCGAACGTACCAACCATGGCCCTAACCGCAACAGCCACTCCACGTGTTCGTATTGATATCTTACACCAACTGGGAATGAGTAATCCGAAATGGTTCTTGTGTTCCTTCAACCGCCCTAATCTCAAATACGAAGTTCGACCGAAGAGGGGGAAAGCAAATTCATTAACGGATTTGATGGACTTGCTTAAATCTCCACCATTCAAAGGCAAATCTGGAATTGTCTATTGTCTTTCGCGAAATGATTGTGATCAAACCGCAGCTCAATTAGCGGCAGAACGGTTTTCTGTAAGAGCCTGAATTGAATATAGCATGAATACAATGGTTAATGCCGCGTGATTTATAAATTTCTTGTATTTTAGGCGATAAGCTATCACGCTGGACTCTCAGACAGTCTTCGCGACCAAGCTCAAAAGAACTGGATTAGTGACAGAGTCAAGGTAAGCCAATAAATTGTATTCACGTGGTTTATAAGTTTAATTTAATTAAAATCGTCGTCACTGCCCTGTACAGATCGTCTGCGCTACAATTGCATTTGGAATGGGGATTGACAAGCCCGATGTCCGATTTGTGATACACTATTCTCTGCCTAAAAGTGTTGAAGGATATTACCAAGAATCTGGTCGAGCTGGCCGAGACGGGGATCCAGCTATCTGCATTCTATTCTACTCATACCAGGACGTAGTTCGAAATCGGAAGTTGATTGAAAGTAAGTAATTCTATTTTACATTTCAATTTTACATTCAATTTGTAAAGAAATAAAACGGCATTATATGAATGTATAATTTTGTGTCATTTTTAGTGGATAAATCCAATTTTGCTGCCCGGAAGGTTCACATTGACAACCTTTACAGGATCGTGGCGTACTGTGAAAATAAAACAGATTGTCGACGAGTTTTGCAGCTCGATTATTTTGGAGAAGTTTTCGACGCCTCGTACTGTGCTCAAAATAGAGTTACTGCCTGTGACACCTGCTCCAAGACTGTATGTATTTGAATATTTTGAATTTGTAATTGAACAATTATTGCTGTAAGTGATTTTACATTCGTCCTTGTAAATTAGGATTCCTACAAAGAATTGGATGTGACAGAGAATGCTCGTCTTATTGTACAAGCCATTCGTGATATTTGTGGATGTGCTCTACCATCTGCATCACGTCATAGACGACAATTTGGATCGAATAATTTCACAATGCTCCATTTTGTTGACGTTTTCAAAGGGAGTGAGAATCAGAAAGTCCTAGCTTCAAGTAAGCAATTTGCATTCATTTTCGATATAATCACTGTTATCGGGAGAACTCAATTTATTTGTTTGTTTGTTTTTTGTATGTTTAGAACACAATCAACTTCCGATGCACGGTAAAGGCTCAACTTGGCCACGAGGGGACATTGAACGACTCATGCGGAAACTCGTTATTGAGGAATACTTGACGGTAAATTGACGTAGCTTTTCTCAATGAGTTGCATGAGAATGACTTCCATTCACGAGTGCATATAATATAATTATGTTTTCTTTGTACTGGTCAACTGAACAGGAAGAACTGATCGTGACGAAGGACCAGATTGCGATTGCATACCTTAGGACAGGGCCCAAGGCAGATTTACTTCTTTCTGGAAAGCAAAAACTAATGTTTCCAGTCGTGGACAAAACAATCAAAGTGGCCACGGATTCGGAAGGGAATAGTCAAGGCGGAATTGATGTTTCATTGGAGACTAAATTGGGCAATCTTCAAAGTGAATGTTTCAATCGACTGCTGGAAGTTACGAAGTGTATTGCAGAAGAACACGGAATTGGAAGCATCAATTCTGTTATGAGTATCCAGGTAGGACTTTGATAGACTGTTCAGGAAATTGCAATAAAGATTGCAGTTTAATTTAATACTTATATTTATACATGCATACAGAGCCAACGGGCAATGTCTGTCGAGATGCCAGAAACGCCTCAAGAAATGCTCAGAATTCCTGGAGTTACCACAGCCAATATGGAGAAATATGGAAAACTCTTTCTGGACGTGACAATCGGATTCTCAGCTCAAAGATTCCTGCTCTTGAGTGAAATGAGGGAAAACAACATTGAAGATCCGGACAGTGTATTTGTTCACCCGGGTCCAAGAGGGTCAAAGTCTGGAGCCTCCTCGTCAAGATCCAGAGCAAAAACTGATGCAGATGGATGGATTTCCTGTGACAAGAAAACTACAGCAAAGAAAACCACAAAGAAACGAAAGGGTTTCAAGAGGAAAGGTGGTTTCAAGAAAGCAGGCGGAAATAAAACAAAAGTTCCAAGAAAATCCGAATATTTTGGGAGTGTGAGCAGTAGCAGTACCTCAAGAGCCACCAAACCGACCACTACTACCGCATCCAAACGTGTTCATGCTACTTCATCCTCCAGTGGATTAGGATTTATGCCAGTACCTCAACCTCAACCAACTAAAAAACAGTTTCACTTTTAATTAGCTCTAATACCTAAAAGTGAATTTCTATCAAATCTCCCAACTTGGCTATTCCTAAATATCTCCGTTCGGTTCGGACCGGTTTGTGGTTTGTGTTTTTTATAAAATTAAAGCTCTGGTTACACGTTGAGGATTAGGCTTTTGGCTTTTCTCTTAATTAAGTGTTTGGTTTTAACTATAAGTTAGATTTTGAATCTTGGACTTCACGAATAGCTTAGTTTTAATTTCTTAAGAAAATTGACGAACGGTTTAGAGTTTTTTTTTTCAATGTACATGATATGAATACTGTACGCTCAATTCCATGTTTTAGTTTGGTCGCTAATTAGTTTAATACTTCTAGGTTTATAAGCTATTTCTTTCAGGCGAATGACTTAATTTAATAATTATGTTTGTACCAGGATTTCGTTCAAATAGAATGTGTAGTAGCTTAAGTTTTAGGCTAATGAAATCATGAATCATGTTAACATTAAGGTACCTGGAAGTGGAAACCCAAACAACCTAGTTAATAAAGTTCGCATAAAAGCGTTTTACTACCTCTCTCTGATCGAATAATCTGATTTATAACAAAATTATTCATCAACAATTCGTTAGTGTAAGTTCAAAGGTTCAAAGCTTAGTGTAGGTCAATGACATTTTCTGTTTCCTTTCCGATAAAATGCGCTCATGAAATACTAAAATTCAGCAGATGATATGCCTATTGCAATGAAAATCGACGCACGGCGCGGCGGAAGCGTACCTGTTGCTGTTGCCTTGCATTATTGCTCGAATGCGAGTGTTTTCTCATTTTCTCTGGTTGGTGTTGGTTGTTTGTGCGTCAGCTGTTTGATTTGAGTTTTGTTCGTTTTATACGAGAGAGTGATATCTGATATTGGTATCGACACCAGCAATACTCCCGTTTAGCAAGTGAAGTGCTGAATTGTCAATTTAGTTGTCATATTATTGAGATTGCCTTATCCTTAATCTACGTACAAGCTCTCAGGGATTCTCATCTCTCTCCACTAAACTAACCACCCACCAGCCGAGCCCCCTGACAGCGTTCTGAATAATTCAGTTAAATTTGCTGTCACAGATCTGTTCGGCCTTTCAGTCATCATTTTGTCGGAGATCTGGGACAAACCCAGCCAACTCATTAAAACGTCGGGCTATCTCTTTCAAACTGCACGAACAATGGCGAACGGATTAAGGTTGGTGGCTCTAATTTCTAATTGTAAAAATTGATCATTAATTAATACGTTTACATTTACGTCAAGCGTCACAATGAATTTACTACTTACTTCAAATCATATTCTGTATTCACCATGGACCGTACCGTGCTTTCGGGCGCATACCTACAGAAGAAATCTAAAATCTAACTCAATTCGAATTCGAATCTGCTTGCTTTGGTGTCTGTGACTGTACGCAAAGATTGTAAAATTTTGACATATTTGACGCTGACAAATATCTATAAACGCAGGCTAAATTGGCATAAGATTTTTTACTTATAATTAAGGTTCCAGCCTGCTTTTGAACACCTGAAACGTTGTACGATATACGACAGGTGACAGACAGAAACCACCAGCATAACCACCGCTCTAACTTTCCAAGCTATTAAGTAGTTTTCCTGAGACGATTTAACGTAAAGTTTTTTTTATGCAACATTTACCATTCACCCATTAACGTTCCAATCAAACAAAATTAGTTGGATTGGACCCCCAAACCGGATAACTGGAGAGCTCATCTATTACTGGGATGCAAAATGCTTTAAGAAATTGAGGCTGGTATTTCAATTGACATCATTTGTCTCTTTTCGTTTAATTATCAATCATCACTGGACTGGGCGTATAATGCTATCAAATAAATTTTCAGATCCGCCTACTATTCCCTTGGGGAGCACACGCTGAGTGTGCCAGTTGAGCTATTTGCGGTCAACCGGAAGCGCTTGGTGGAGCGTCTTCGTAAGAATCCCAAAGCAAATACAAGCAGCTCCTTGGTACTTCTTCAAGGCGGGGCAGAAGAGACAAGATATTGCACTGATGTTGGGCCAGTCTTCCGACAGGTCCGCTATTAATTCTTAATTAATTCATAACGATTCGAAGAATTCAGAGAAAAGAAGATAGCTAATTCTATTATCTGTATTCAATGGAAGTTGCAAGTTGCATTTTATTTTTTGTAGGAACCGTATTTCCATTGGGCTTTTGGAGTTACGGAGCCAGATTGCTATGGACTTATTCGAGTTGGTGATGGACGCTCTTATCTGTTTGTTCCACGATTGCCCGACGAGTACGCAGTATGGTTAGGTAAAATTCCTAAACTGGAAGACTATCAGAAGAGATATGAGGTTGATGAAGTGCACTTTGTGGATGATGTAAGTGTTTTGTGAGAAAAACAGTTCCTGATTCGGTACCTATTGGTTTATTGAAAATGTTCGTTGAAAATTATTAAGTTAATCACTCGTGGCCTCTTTTATCACAGATTGTTAAGAAGCTTGAAGAAATTAAGGCTGGTACGCTATTGACTTTGGTAAATAAATATTCAGTCATGATTAAGGCTTCAATTTAAATGCACAAAATCCTACTATTGATATATCTTTCTTTGTATTAGAATGGAGTAAATTCTGACAGCGGAAAAACATGCGTGGAAGCCAAGTTTGATGGTATAAGCAAGTAAGTGCATTGCACTTATACCTACTGTAATTATGCCATCCTTTATCTTCGGCTGATTTGAGTCAATTTACACGAATTCTTTTTGTACAAAATCAACAGGTTTACTGTGGATAACACTGTTCTTCATTTGGAAATTGCTGAATGGTAGGTTGCATTGCAGGTTCTGGTTTGATGTTAATGTACTTCGGTGTGTATTGTAGATTTCGTCGACTTATCAAAAGCATTTTTTTATGCTCTAATTGTAGTCGAGTTATCAAAACGAACTTTGAACTGGACGTCCTTCGGTACACGAATGAAGTCTCTTCCAAAGCTCATATTGAAGTGATGAGAAAAATCCGTCCAGGAATGATTGAGTATCAATGTGAATCCATATTCTTGAACTATGCTTACTACCACGGAGGGTGCAGACATGTTTCTTACACTTGTATTGCTTGTTCGGGATCCAATGGCTCTGTTCTACATTATGGACATGCTGCGGCTCCGAATGACAAAACTATTCGTGATGGAGACATGTGGTACTTATATAATTCAGTTGATTCCATGCCCAAAATTATGTTTGATGTCGTTTGATAATGAGTTATAAAACTTTAATATTTACAAAGTTTGTACGACATGGGAGCGGAATATTATGGCTATGCTTCCGACATCACTTGCTCCTTCCCGGCCAACGGAAAATTCACAGAAGATCAGAAGAATGTTTATAATGCTGTTCTGAAAGCCAATCGAGCTGTTCTGAGTGCCGTTAAACCAGGTTAGCATCTTTGAATGAACACCTTGAGGCATTATTCTAGGCATTATGTAATTTTTATTTTTAATTGCATAAGGTGTTTCCTGGGTTGACATGCATCTCCTGGCCAATCGCGCTATGTTGGAGTCTATGACGGAAAGCGGAATTTTGAAGGGATCCATCGAAGATATGATGGCTGTAAAACTTCATTCACTTTCTAAGCAATTATTTGCTCTGTTACCCGCTGAGTTAAGAAATTTACTTCATTATAGGCGAATGTGGGTGCCACATTCCAGCCCCATGGGCTTGGACACTTTATGGGCGTGGACGTTCATGACGTGGGTGGATATTTGGAAGGTCATCCCGAGAGACCAACTGTTCCAGGACTCAAGTCACTGCGCACTGCCCGGACGCTCAAGGCGGGCATGGTATTGACCATTGAGCCTGGATGTTACTTCATTGATATGGTATGTTAATTTCATTTAAATTGAGAGAAACTGTGGTATATCATAGTGCTATTTATTTAAATAGTTGCTGGACAAAGCGCTGGCAGATCCGGTGTTGTCCAAGTTCATTGTTCCCGCGTATATTGCAAGACTTCGTGGATTCGGTGGCGTACGAATTGAAGATAATGTGGCTATCACTGAGACAGGAGTTGAATTACTAACCAAAGTACCGCGCACGTAAGTTTAGTTTTTTCTGGAAAACTTTATTTAATTTTTTAACGTAAATATTCGCCTCAGGTCAAATCTTATAATACTTTATGAAATTCATACAGTGTTGAAGAAATTGAAGCTTTGATGGCTGCTGGTCAAAAGGAAGAATCCGTCATCATTCCACAACTGGATTGCAAGAAAAAGAACTAAAAAACACAAGAAAACTGAGCTATGTTTGAACTTTGTTTGTTTTCCATTTCCATCAAAATTATGCTCTCTCATAAAAATATTCATGTAATCACCCAATGCCTAATGCATGTTTAATTAGCTGTTCAAGAGAATCATATGATATACCAGCTCAATTAAATGTATTCAATGACGTAACGTGTATCGTGTATCTATTAACATAATTGGTAACAATTTAGGTTCAAGCATTCCATGTCACGTCAGTACTATAATTCATATATTCGAAAATTATGAAATACAAGTTGTATTTAAAACGATACTGTCAAATAAAGTTCTATTTTAACAGAATAATTTATAATTTGGGTTCCCAATTTGTTGTGGTTGCATAATTATAATTATTATCGTTTGGCTTTTGTAAAATTACTGATCGGCATAGCTTATCACTTGTACAAAGGTTAATTTTGTACTCATGGACATTTTTATCCTAACGTGGCAAATCTTCGACTACATGATTCATAATGACAATGATTAGTTGATTAGTATAGTATTATGAAATTTTAGTGATCACATATTCAGCATAAAAGCCGTAGTATTTAGCCGATTCGAAGTTGTTTTGTACTTAGCGTTGGCATTAGGAACGTGGAGGTTGAGCTAAATAACGCTCCTGAATGTTGCGTTGGTCCCGCTCACCGCGAAATTTTTTTCAAGTAGAAGAACGACGATTTGTGACGTCGTCCGAGTCATTTCACATTTCTAAATTTAAGTTATTCGAAATTAGTTGATTTAGTTTACGGTCAACGTCTTCAAAATTCGGTGTGACACTCTGAGAGGAACAACGCCGGGGTAGGAGACGGGTCTCTGTGCCCCCACGGATTTCACTGCCATGGCACACAGCAGCGGTCATGGCCGGGGTCGAGGACGCGCATTTAATCCTACGCCTGGTTCCGTAAGAACGAGTTTTTATTGTCTCAAACAATGAAACAATTTTATTAAAACACCACATACATGACGGGTGACGGTTACGACATGGATAGGCGAATTTTGTGACTAGCATGATGCATAACCTTAATGTATGGTGTATTGAAGAGACGGATAGCTTTGAATCCCGAAACCTATCATTCCTCTCACAAGTAATGTAATGCTAATAGCATGGACCATGGACCGCTCACACAAACACACAAATGTTAATACTATGGACCGCTCACACGTAATGCTAATACCATGGACCGCTCACACAAACACAAATGTTAATACTATAGACCGCTCACACGTAATGCTAATACCATGGACCGCTCACACGTAATGTTAATAGCATGGACCACTTACACGTAATGCTAATAGCATGGACCGGTGAGTGGAAGGATAGGTTTCGAGATTCTAATTGTAAGCCATCAATCTCCGCAATACGTCAACGGCCATCAATCACTCTTAAGAAATGTCAGCATTTCATTTCATTTTCTCGTTTCGTTTGACTTGTGTAACTATTGTGTCACATGCCCGTCACCCAGGTTCAAAAGTTTGAAGCGAATTTATCATTTATAAAAAGTAGCATAGATTTGTAATTCATTGCGTGATTCCGTTTGCAGCCCATGAGGCCAGGTTACCGTCCCGCAGGATACCGTCACAGTAGCAGTGATGACGATGATCTCGAGATGTTTGGAAGGAGCGTCCAAACGAAACCATTAGGTCTTCCATCCAAGCTACTACCCGGTGAAGGAAGTCCAGGAAAGTCAGGACGACGACCTGTCACAGCTGGTGCTGGAGCCACTTCGTCACCCATTGCGCAGGGACACTATTTCTTCTCGCCGACTCCTCCAAAGAGCGAAACTGAGGGCTGGGGAACAGGAATCCGTTCTTCAATCAGCACTGCCATTGCCGGTAGTAGCAGTACCTACACTGGATCTCATGCTCAATCTTTCACTGCCCCGGCTGGGGCTGGGAGTTCAAAATACGTTGGGGCTAAAACGGCACTCAGGAACTCACTTCCAACTATTCCGGATGTCAATCACCCACGAGCAATTGCAGCTGTGAAGACTCTCAATACAACTTGGAACAATGGAATACGAGATATTTTTGTGTCCGGTATTGCCAAAACTTTGCGGAGTGAGTTTCGGGAAGCCAAGAATCCGTATATGATGGCCCTGTACCTCATGGCTCATTCCATGGACTATTTCACGCCTAAGACCAATACGAACACTCTGCCTCAAGAAAGTTAGTGTTACGTAATTTATGTGTTTTGGAACTCGTTTGTTACAGTTGATTTATGTATTATAATTTTTACTTGCAGTCATCAAGGAGTTCAAGGCATGGGTCAAGGAATTTGGTGGTCCAAGCTTAGAACGCCAGTATTTAAGACCTGACTCCCAGCTAGTCGCCTTCAACGTGATTTGCAAGCAGAATATCCCCAACTTGATGAAATTAGTTTTTGAAATATTCCGTATGGACTTGATCAAGAATGACCTCGTTGCTCACATCAAAAAGCTTTGCACGGAAGGAAAATACAAACCCGTGAGCATTACACTGAATATTTAACTTGTTTAATTATTAGCTAATCACACTGAAAATGTTTATATCTTAGGCCTGCTATGCAGCTACTTACTTGGGACTCTTCACTCAGTTTGAGATACACGATTTCTTGGTCCCACTTCTTTTGCAAGATCGGGAATCCGTGGCTTCAGATTATATACAGGGCTCAGAGGCATCTCAAGGGGCTCTGATTGACTTCTTGGATGGCGTTCTTGGAGAATCTTCTCCATCCTTCACACTCCGTCAGTATATCCAGGATAACAGAATCGAACAAGTGAAACATGAGAAAATGGAAATAAAGCCGCTCACAAAACTAGTTGGTCGACTTACTCAACGCTTCAAAATGAATGTCTTGGATTGTCCAAATGTTGGGAAGAAAAAGAAACTGGGTGCACTTCGGCACTTGATGCACCGAAAATTCACAGACAAGGAGTCCATGTCCGATGCTGCGTTTTACGAAATGGTTGACTCAGTGATCCAGAATGATCTTAGCTTGGCTGAAGAAGCAATTTACTATTTACGGAATGAGGGAGAAATTGTTGGTGCTGCGAAATGTGCTCTTCGTCATGCCGTACCTTACAACAACGTTGCATATGAGATCCAGCAAGAAATGGCAAAAATCAATCCTCGAATTGTACCGACACCAGCCCCGAAACAGACACTTCAGTCCTGGGACGAAGACTGGGATGTTCCAAGTCCACAACAACAAGAGTCTAAACATTCAGCTCCAGCTGGTAAGTGTATAAGCTCGAGTTCCTTTCGATAGCACAGATTTTCGCAATTTCTATTCGTTGTAATTAGCTCCAGCTCCAGCCAAGAGCACGAGTCCGATTCCTAAGCCAGCTGAGTCTAAGAAACTTCGTCCTGATGATGATAACATTGTTGTGGTACTTCCCTCGATGTTTGACATTGCCAACCACGTGGATCCAATTGATCGTACTACGGAAACAGTGGACGATGCACCTGCTCATTACGTATCTCGGCTTCCAGTGACGAGTATTCAGATCTTGGATACTGGAGAGGGAGTGGATATTTTTCTCCAGCATTTGAAAGCTGCTCAAATGGCACAAAGTGGTACTGATCGAATGTCGGGATCAAGAATTGTAGTCGGATTTGACTGTGAATGGAAGCCAATGATGAGGTGAGTTGTGAGCTCCACGACTGTACAGTAGACACAGTGTGTTTGTATTCAATATACCAGTTTATAACACATTTCTGTTTTCTTTTCTGAAGTGAACAACCTGGTGTGGCATTGATTCAAGTAGCCACCGCAGAGGATATATTCCTTATTGACACATGCAAGCTACGAGCTGGACCGTCATTCAAGCCGATGACAGACCGCTTCGAATCCCTGTTGAAGAACTTCTTTGCCAATGAGGTTTGTTTATACCTATGCAAAATGCAAACATTTTGTAGACTCACTTTTATTTGTCGTATTCTTGTAGTTACTAGTGATATTTTGTATCCTTTCAGCGCATATTAAAAATCGGATACGGACTTCAAAGTGACATGAAAATGCTCAGTATGTTCAGACTATTAAATTCTGAGATCAGTTATTTGATTAGTGTCTCAATGTTTACTATGTAATTTTAAATTTTTATGTAGGCCGCAGTGTACCCGCCTGGACTAACATTCAGTCCGATTTTAAGTGCATTTTGGATCTTGCTACCTTGTCCAAGGAATTATTGAAATTAAATCCGGATTTCTATCCGTTTCCTGGTTCTGGAACTGGTAAGAGCACTTATTAGGGTGCAATGCTAAGCTAATTCTAACCGAATATAATCTTTGAACCTATTTAATTTCTCGCCACACAGGATCAGGACTAAGTGAGCTTGTTCGTTGTTGCACCTCACTGTCTTTGAATAAGGAGGATCAGTTTTCTGATTGGGAAAAACGTCCGTTGCGTGAGTCTCAGATAATCTACGCGGCAACGGATGCTTACTGTCTCCTGGATATTTTTGAAATGATGAAACGGCGAGCCTTGGATTTGGGCATTCATTTTGAAGACTTAGTCCAGAAGTTTATCAATAATAACAACGCTCAGACTCAAGTCAAGCCAGACCGGAAGAAACTTTCTCGAACAGAAATTATCACGTCAGCGTCTCAGAGTGTCAGTATCTTGCCACCAGAAAGTCCCTTCGTTTCCCCAAGAAGCGTAGGAGACGTCAAGCTTGTTTGCGATAATATGCTGCAAGGTAATACTTGTATTTTTACTCATACATTACAAGTTCCGGTTCAGACTAAATACCGTATAATTTTTTGCCTTGAATCACATTCATAGGTTTGGGTAAACAGCTTCGTTGCTGTGGAATAGACACTTTGATTTTGAGTAATATGGATTCTCATGCCCGTGCAGCACACTATGCTTTACAAGATGATCGTTGCATCGTTACGAGTGGGAAAATCTATCAACAGGTACTTAAATAAACTGCTTAAAGAAAAATTGCATTATGCGTAATTTTTGTGCAAGTAGTTATTTGAAATTCTTCGTACAGTTGTCATCATACGTTCCGATTGGACATTGCTTCTCTGTGTCTGCTGAATCTTTGGTTGACCAATTGCGTGAAGTATTGACCTACTTCAATGTGGTGATCACGAACTCGGATATTCATTCACGGTGTCAAGTAAGTCGTTGAGTTATCCATTGGTTCTTGTAGAGTTGCCCACGAAGGTGAACTGTTGTTAACGGGTTTTTCTCATTTTTCATTAGTGCTGCAATTCCAATAGTTTCCACAAAGTTCCTGGATTGGTCATGAAGGAAATGGTCTGGCTCTACGGTCATCATCGATCTCATGACAAGGACTTTCGGAAGACGGAAAGTGGGAGCTTGGAAGTTGAAGATGACGTTGTTCCGTCATCCTCACCATTGGTCAATGTCATGACACCGCATCAGGATACTCGGGGATGGAAAATCCTTCCCGAGACGGATCTCATTGCTGATGCCACTAATCGTCTCTTGAGGACCCCTACTGGTGAGCTACTTACCTTTGTCTTTGTCGCTGTAATATTCACGTTACGATAAATTATAAGCATAAAAATCTAAAAATAATCATATGCATAGGTGCTTCTGTGGGCCTCAGCTCTATTCCTGGACCTGTTTTGGATTTTATGGACTATTTCTATGTCTGCACGGGCTGTGGAAAGTGTTACTGGATTGGATCTCACTATCGTCGAATTTTGGAGGGTAAAGGCAAAGTTCCACCAGGAACTGTCCAGAATGTTAATTCTCAGAACGATGCAGCTAACCAGAATATTTAAGACTACTTGGATCCTCTCCGTTTGTGTTCCATTCGTAATAATATAATTTATTTCCTCCAAATTCTATATATTTTTGAATGAATACAATTTATCTAATAGAATTTATCAACGGAGTCAAACTCTAATTGTCGGGTATTTAATTTACAATTACATTCCGGTGATTCTCTCTAATCATTTATTTTTTGGTGTGCTGTCGTGTCGTTTGTACCTTTGTTTTATTGATGACCCCTGTCTGACATATCATATTGGTATCGTAATGACGCTTGAATGAACTAATAAAATTTGAAGTATTAGACCAAAGAATTTCAGACTTTTTGCCCATTTATTCGAATGTACTGTAGTTATTCCAGTAGCTATGGCTGTTACGAATTATCGAAAAAACGAACCAATACAAACAATCAGGACAACGAAAATTCTGAATTTTTTTTAAATAAGTCTAAGCCCATCAAAATTAAATATATTTAAGTTTTAGTTATATTTACCTATTAACATATATTCCAGTCGTTCTTGTAGGGCGCAAATCATTTTAAATACTTAGTGATTCAAAATTAAACCAAAATTAGAGTTCATCGACCTGCTCAGCCATGTTTGCCCACCGAGTCGTGTCCACTCATGGACGCCTTATACCTAAGCCACAGGATTTAAATAAAAAAGAAGTTATTTCGGATGAAGCGATTCCGATTCAGGATCAAATCGAGGCATTACGAATTAAAATCCAACTCAAAGGTAAAAACAAATGGAACATTCCTAGTATACGGGCGTCAAACCGATTTTGATGAGTAATACGTCGTTAGAAAGCCCTTGGTGAGTACATTAACGCTGTATACTTTGTTTTTGGGGCAAAGGCCCTTAAGGGTCCCTACCCTAGGGTCAAAGGTAAAAAAATTGCATATTACGTAATGTTGCTATGACACTAACATTAGGTATCACTTATGTGTCTATGCTTATGAATGTTGATGCTCTGTTTTATATACAACAATCATTCTGGGAGAACTGAATTACATCCACGTTGCTTAATTCAAACCTATATTTCCAATTCATCGGTGACGGATAGACTAAGTCCGGCTCGGATCGCAAAGTCCCGGATTAGGCCAGCGACGTGATTGCACGTTAGTACTGGATTAAGCCGAGCCACGGGATAAAGCCTTGCCACAGGATAAAGCCCTCTGAGTACTAACCCGTGGCAGACGTGGATGTTATCTAGACTTTTGGAGCACCCGACAGGCAGGCATCCGGCTTGTTTGGGGTCGGCGAAGCCGGGGGCCCCAAACATTGGAGGGTTCGGGACTAGCGGAGCGTTAGTAGTAGCGTTAGTAGTCCGAAAGAACTATATACATAGCTAACTACTGTCCTCTTCAGCCTAACCTAAAAAAGATGGCGGCATGAGTCTACAGTGAAAATTTACCGAGGTGAACGTCACCGAGCCGTCTCACCACAACTTTCTCTCAGTATGTTAATACTAAAATAATATCACATATACTTAATTCTTTGAATGCAAAGTTTTTCCTCATGCACATCTCTTATGAAAAGTGAAAAGTGAAAGGGCGGCTTTTGAAACATTACTAGGAACTACCACTGTGGGCGAGCGCTTGCGTACGGTTGACATCATTACGCGACAACGCGACGGGCCATGGTTGCCATGGCTTCTCTTGCTAGTCTTAAATATAAAATCCTCACCAGTATATGTATGTATGTATGTATCTATGTATGTGGTACAATTATGATTGGTCAATTTTTGAAATTTAAATGTTTTGATATTTTCGAGAAGTAAACATAAACAGTAGGTAAACAAGTACAGGCGCCAACGTGACGGACCATGGTTGCCATGGCTGCACAGGCTAGCCTATAATAAGGGAAAATATTAATGCAACTTCCAAACAAATAGTTGCAGCTTCTAAACAGATACTTGCAGCTTCCACGAGACAACTTGACACATTTAATGTTAGGTTAGGTTAGTTTAAAGCCCCCGCAGGGTTGGGTTGGGGAATGTGGCAAGTTGATTCCCATAAGCCATGTGCACTGATCGGCTCGTGTACACAAACAGAAGCTGCAAGTATCTG
>JAQFYT010000295.1:0-28619 GCA_034694925.1 Ceratophysella denticulata
GAATGATGACCTTCGCTTCGGTGCATAGCGAAGATAGAGTATGGTGTATACTTAGTGCAAGTTACATACTAATGTACCTAGTTATACACGAATACATAATAATTCAGTCCCTATTCCGAATAATGTTCCTGTTACACAACGACAACGAGAGAGGATTAGCTTAATACAATACTAATACTACTAGCACGTCTGAATGAGTGTTCGTCCTTATTGCATGTTAAATATTTAGTATAGAGTTCTCGAGCTGACGACAGTAAGAACTTTGAAACCTGAACAATATAGCATTTGAGAATTAGTGGTACTTATTCCAGCAACTAGATATTTGCCCGTATCCGACATACCATCTCCACAACAAGTGTCACCGATGGAATCCAGAAAAATTGTGACTTTTCTCAGTTCCGTCCGACCAGGTCGAATGGCTGACCGAGTGGCAACGTTTGTGAAGCAGACGGTTAGCGCTCATGGAATGATGCCCATCATGCTGGGTATGCTCGTTTTCAGTTCCTAGATTTGAATATATATTTGATCAAGGCAGACCAGTGATGGACGGACGGGCGTTCGTTGACACCCAATTGTAGTTATCTGCTATGTGTTTCAGATCCGAATGAGACCCAGTTTGAGCTGATCAAGGTTCCACTGCACTACATGGCGAATCCGGACGAAGCACCGGTTTGGATGGAAGAAGCTCATGAGAAGATCGTAACAGCAGATGGTTTCATCATCATTTCAACCCAGTACAACGCTAATATTCCACCTGCACTTTCCAATATGTTGAATCATTTTCCACTGTCTTCTTATCGGCATCGTCCCTGTGGCCTTGTCAGCTATTCACAAGGTTTTAATATGACTTCCTAACAATACTTATATTAGTATCAGGCCAGGCATTGTATTTTATAGGTGTGAATTTTTAGGTGGTTTCGGCGGATGTCGAGTCCTGCTAATTCTTCGAACTTACGCGACGGAGCTCGGAATGCTGGTCACACCAACCAACGTCCCGATTCCCAAAGTACAGGATGTATTCCTACCAGACGGGACACCGACTGAGTCCAACGACCGCGTGACCCAGAATATTAATCAAATGGTTGAGCAACTTGGGTGGTATTTGGACGCAATTAAGGCGCAGAAGGAAAAATGTCCGCTTCCGTCCTAAACTATCAACTGCTTCGCAGAAAGCGCCGCATTATACCAATACATTTCCTGATAAGATAAATCTGCAGTGCTGTTACTTATGCTATGCCTATATTTAGTATTTTGTTCCTTAAATATATATATAGGTAAGTATTTCGTTGATTTTGTAACTAACACATCCAACTACCCATCCGTGCTACTTAAATTTATGTAATATTTAATGAAATTATTTAAATTATGGCCAGTTTTATTTAATGTAAATACTTGTATTCGAACCTGAGTAAAAATCTTTCAAAGGTATGCCAGTAGTAACTGGACTGGAAAATTTTTAACATATTCGTCACGAAAATCTTTAAAATTATAAATTACAGTAATAGTATGATTTAGCTTTACCCCTGTCGCTGTGATGTCAAATATCATTACTATGCATAGGATTACCCTCCCGGCCCGGTGCGCAGGTACTTATGCACTTTCGATATGACGTAATGCAGTCAATACTCGTATACACAATACAGTACATTCAACTTATGCAATATTTAGAATTGGAATACGCTGACATAAACACAGGACTAGAAGCTTCGGAATCATGTGGCCAAAACCCGTGATTTTAAGGCAGGTAGTCATCATCACTTCACAATGTGATTGTTGTAAATTATTATTCAAATTCCGTCATCACAGACGAATGTGAAGGCCGAATGGTCAAGTCCAAGGTCAAGCCAAGGCGAGGCTGAAATGTATGAGTGGCATGTGGCGTTTATGGTACCTACAACAAGTAGGTAATTAGTAAATCATCTCTGGAATACTCTGGAAGGAATACTCTGAAATATGCATCCTCAAGCGGCATGCAAACGCTCATAATACCATAATAACAGATGATACATGAAGTTTTAGAAATTACAAGATTCTCTAGTTTTCTGTGCATGAACCGCTATTGGCTCTATTTTACTGCAAATCATGTTTACTCGATTTAATATTATTGGTATAGCTTTAATAGAGGGATCAATATAAAATTTAATTTGTCATCTTCCCTTACATGTCACGTACATATACTGCTCTGAATCTGAAATAAGACACGGGAATAGAAATCCCTCAACTATTTAGTAAATGCATACCCAGGTCGGTTAAGTCGGGATCGGAACAGAATCAATATCCATGTTCGTATTGACATTACATTTCGATTTCCAATTCCTATAATGGAAAACAATTTATCTACTAATACTTCAAGAAAATTATGTATCAAAGCCGCCAAAGCCAGTTCAACCGACGATTACGTATTGGTCTATTGTATTGTAGCTTGAATAATAATATCAATACGGACCTGTGTGTCGGTTTAGTCTGAGCGTCAGTTTACAGCATATCACAGTACCACTGTGCTCCAATTACTACATAAGTGCACTTATGACAATGACTTAACAAGGCTTCTTTATCTCTCTGTGTCCATGTGCACAAATATACAGTCCAAGTTCTACCTGGGTATATAATTCTAATGGATTAGAGTTACGTATACCTTAGTTTTGAATATGGATGGACGGGCGTGTGGCGTCACAGGTCTATCTATTTACTAGAATAACCTCGGTTCGACCGCTACTATTATAAAAACCATGCTTCGTGCACTTGTAAATTCTTATAAAACCATATTTCGTCCTTCAGTCTGTCATTGTCTTTCCTGACTCGTGGTCGATTTCAGAGTTCTCCAATTCCAGTTCCAAACTTGCTACCAAATACTTCAACTGTCCAGTCAGGAATTCTCCAGAGGTTCGTCCATGTATATTGCTTGTTTCCTGTCTTTTTTTTTACCAGCAAATGCTATGCATCCTTCACGCATCACGCAACGTTGGTAGTGTAGTGAGAGCATTTTTTGTTTTCGTTGCGTCAGTGTGCTATTATTCTGAATATGCAATGTAATAATTTATGTAGGCATCTACCTATGTAACATGTACTGTAGATATCTCACGCGAAATGCGGTGATCGGAAATCAAAGCGAATTTACTGGTAGGTAGCTTACTGCTTAATTTACGGAAAGCATCCATTTCTAATTGTTTTGTATTTTGGAACTACTGATGCAATAACACATTTACTGTAAAGAAGCTAATAGTTTTAAATCTTAATTTTTTTGTGGAATGCTGTAACACTCAAATTAAAAAACTATATAATTGTGGCACAAAAGTCACATATATTGCAAATAATGTAAATTAAACACGATAAGAAAAAATGTTTATTGAGTTATCGTGACTGAGTTAGGCACCTGTGTAGGTATGTAGTTTGGGAAAACATTTTTGCTTCAAAAGAAATACCAAAAGCATAAAAAGAAATACAGAAAGCCTAGGCTAATTTCTCCTCAAGTCAGGTTAGGTTAGGTTGGCTTAAATGTGCCGAAGTATAAAGCTTATTTCAAGTCTTTGTGATGTGATTCCATTCTGGCTAACCTAACCTAACTCGACTTGAGGAGAAATTAGCCTAGGCTTTCCGTATTTCTTTTGACGCGTTCGGAATTTCTTTTGACGCGAATATTACATGCTATATGGTGTTTGTTAACCCTAAGGAATTACATTTCTCCAAATTGAAAGGATGGATAAAGATCCTCCTCTAGTACAAAATTTACAACTGATTCAATCCAGGAATAATTGCACACATTTTCTTCCTATTCAGTTCCGCGAATTGTGTTTATATAAATAGCTTGCCGCATTAAATTCTACATAGCTATTTGTTATTTACGAGGATTGCGAATTTTGTTGACCGCACTTTCAATAATAGAATATATACAGCCCAGGGTGTGCTCAAGATTGCGGGGTCGGACTCTTTGCTGGACACGCCCCCAGAACAATTAATCATTTACGATTGATAGCATTGGTTTTTGCTGTCATGTTAGGCAACATCCCAAACTTTATGCATTCAGCCTTAAAGTCATAATTAAGCTGTCGAGTAATTAAATTTTCCCTGGTCAATAAATGACGTTTTTCTTGGCAGTGTAATAAACAGCTAGAATATTCATGTTGCTGTGCCGTTTATGCCTTCAGTCATCAGTCAAACGCGTCAGCTTTGGTTACTGTCTATCTGCATATTAGATTTCGGATTTCTTCAGGACGACAACTAGAAAGAGCCATAAAATGCCATATATCCCGATAGAAGTGAGCCCGGCGCTTGCCATGCCAACCAGGCCGGTTCCGTCCCAGCAACCCAGATTTGTTGGCTTTCAATGTTGAAGGTTTTCGGTCTGACCCTGAAACCGATTTCATTCTCTCTCTAGCCAAGCCCGAGGAAGGAGAGTTAAGAAGGCCAAGCAAAAGCCCGAGAAACGAGTGTGGAATTGAACTAAATCGTCGAACTTAAGGATACAGGCGTCTTTTGAAATGGCTGCTCGGAAGATTGTAATTTTCCTCAGTTCTGTACGCCCTGGTCGGATGGCGGATCGGGTGGCGGAGTTTGTGAAGCAGACGGTTATTGCTCAAGGAATGACTCCCGTCATGCTGGGTATGTATGCTCTTTTTCTTTTTTCATTTCCTTAATTTCATCATTGTCAGGCTCAAATTAGATTCCGGGGGACTCTTTCATGCCCCGTGCCCTGGATTCGGTTTCAACACAACAAACTTTTCCTAATGAACGTTTTTTCGGCGAGTTTCATGTCTTATTTAGAGAATGATAGGGTATAGGCCAGGCCAGGGCGGAAGAAATGTCCTGAATAGTTTCATTAAAACTGTTATCTTATCTCCGGCTTCTCTCTGTCTGTTTGTGCGTAGATCCGATAGAGACCCAGTTTGAGATCGTCCAGCTTCCGCTGCATTTCATGCCGAATCCGGACGAGGCTCCAGCATGGCTAAAGGAGGCACACGAGAAGATTCTGACTGCGGATGGCTTCATCATCGTGTCGGCGGAATACAATTGCAGCCTTCCACCAGCATTGTCCAATATGATGGACCATTTCCCGCCTGCATCTTATCGCCATCGTCCTTGTGGACTTGTCGGATATTCTCTTGGTAAGGATATATCAAATCAAACAAACCTATTCGATGCACCTGCAGCTGACTCGCCGTGACAAAAAACTGTTAAAATCAATACCGGCCTTGCTGGGTTGGAGAACGTTTAAAGCCTATGCATTTCCACATAGTTTGACCAAGTGGGATATGATCTCTGAATCCTGAGGATAAATTGAATGCAAATGCTTTTGGAGTTTGAGTCAGGGTAATTCTCGAGGATCAGGGAGTACATTTGAATTTAGAATTCCCTATGATATTTGATGATTTTTTACATTTCCGTGTGAAGGGAAGATAAATCACTGATTCACGTATAATCTGCATTGCAAATCTAGCTGAGGAGCATAGGAGTTGTTTGGAGAGAGAAGCTAGGAAAAAAGACAGCAGTACTTTCTCGGTACATGTCCCTAGATTTCAACCGGGATTTACCTCGCTCTTCCTCACTTCCACGCCACTCATGCTCATGAGAGTCAAGAGTCGTGATCCTAGAGCTTATTATCTGCGTAGCTGAATTAACGTTGATAAATCTTTTTTCCGGACAATCTGTCGAGTTCCCCTCCCGGCGTCAGCACTCAAATGTAGTCAAGCTGAAAAGCGGAAGACAGGCGACCCTATTTTTCTTCACGCCTGAACAAAAGCGGATGTTGACATTTTTTTTTCTTAAAAGGTGATTTTGGTGGATCTCGAGTTCTGGTTCTTCTCCGTGCATTTGCGGCGGAGCTGGGAATGCTCGTCACGCCAACCAACGTGACCATTCCCGCCGTGCAGTCCGTCTTTGCGGAAGATGGGAAACCGAGTGAGTCTGGGGAACGTGTGACGAAGAATATCAAGAAAATGGTAGAGGAACTGGGATGGTACGTGAATGCAATTAAAACTCACAAAAAAATTGGCCCTCCTCCATCCTAAATCAACGACTTCTACACTCTTAATCCATTGTCACAACGCTAGAATCTGTAACCTGTAATGTAATCCACCAATCTGAAAATAAATGGTACATATTTAAACAGCTAAAAGTGCTCAGGACCCAGTTGAAAATATTTTCCCTTGCCTAAGTAGCAGTATTATGTAAGGACGTCTTGTGTCCGATTAGTTATTGATTTATTGCGTATTGCTATACATTGTAATTTGTACATATTCATTACCCCTTGGTAGCACTAGTGATTGTGAGCTGCTCAACCGTATATACGCAAGTTATTCTTCACTATCGATGTCCGCTCCTGATTGGAATAAACAAATGTATCTCAACGAAATTGTATTTGTATAGATAATCTATTTCACAATTGATTAAAATATTTGTTCGAGATATACGAAATGCGGATATGCCACGGCCACGGTTTACTTGCGATTGTCCAAATCGTCACGAGGCGACTTAAGATTAGAGCATAAGTGTGCAGTCAGGAATCCGGAATAACAGATGTCAACGTTCCAATTAAGATTGAAAGCCGGATGTCGTGTGTCGTCTCTAAGTCTTTCCCAGTAGTCTGGGTCAGGAACCAGCGAAGTGGAACAGACAGGGTGTCACAGTTGACCGGTACGAGCCGATCCAATGGACATGGACGCTTTCAGTTTGTTCTTTGAAACAAAACAAGACAGCTTAGTCGGATGGATTATCTGTAGTCCCTCACTCGCCATCTCGCTATATACAGTAATGCCACAGTCGCGTGGTCTTATTAAATAACGTGAAGTAATGAATCTTGCCTTAAATCAATAATGGGACGATATGCCTGAATTTATAAGCCGGTGTATGCAAAATACGTGTAACTGTGCAACAAGATACTTCCAAGTGTCATTTACGAAATGGTTCTAAAAACTGAACATTCCATAGGTATAGGATTCTCATGAGTGGGCTTCATCGAAGACCTAACCTAACATAGCTAGAATTTATAAACTTTCAGCGTTTCGGAAAACCTAACCTAACCTTGTGTAGAACAAAAAACTCCTTATTCTCTGCAGGCATAAAGTATCGTAGAAATAGCATTTGGTGCTGAATATTTACTGGTTTGTAATACTTAAGCTGTCCAGTCAGGAATTCTCCAGAGGGTTAGTTTAGTACATGTATATTATTGCTTGTCTTCTGCCCTTCTTACCAGCAAATAAATGCTATGCATCCTTCGCACATCACATGCAACGCAAGTACAGATAGTGATAGTGAGAGCATATTTTGTATGTAATCGTTGCGTCAATGTGCTACATTATTCTGACTATGCAATGTAATAATGTATGTAGTGCCTAAGTAACATGTTATGTATATCTTCACGCGAAATCATAGATGGGCAACTCGCCCTACCCTATAAGGAAGTAGGGCACCCTACTTTGCTATTTTGCCCTATAGGGTAGGGCAGTTGGGAAATAGGGCTAGACGTCAAGAGTAGGGAATAGAGCAGTAGGGAAACTTTGTTGGCCCTCTATTTTCGTATGGGAGTTTAACATGTGGGTGGGGCTTGAACAAGCCTCTTAAGCTGTCGAGTAATTAACTTTTCTCTGGTCAATAAATGACGTTTTTCCTTGGCAGTGCAATAAACAGCATAGGTACTTGGTCTAGAATATTCATGATGTTATTGTGCTATTTTGTCTTCAGTCCCACACGTCAGCTTTGGGTACTGTCTCGCTGCATATATGATTTCAGATTTCTTCAGGACGACGACGAGAAAGAGCCATAAATGCCACAAATCCCGACAGCAATGAGCCGAGCACCTGCCATGCCAACCAGATCGGTACCATCCCAACAATCCAGATATGTAGAGCATGTTTGTTGAAGCGTTGTTCAACGTTGAAGGTTTTCGATCTGACCCTGAAACCGATTTCATTCTGTCCCTAGTCGAGCCTGAGGAAGGAGTGTTTAGAAGGCCAAGCAAAAGCCCGAAAAACGTTTGTGGAATTTTGAACTAAATCATCGAATTTAAGGACACAGGCGTCTTTTGCAATGCCTGTTCGTGGACAAAGTAATCCATGTAATTGTAAATTAAATAAAGGTAAACTCAAACTCTCTCGGAAGATTGTAATTTTCCTCAGTTCTGTACGCCCTGGTCGGATGGCGGATCGGGTGGCGGAGTTTGTGAAGCAGACGGTTATTGCTCAAGGAATGACTCCCGTCATGCTGGGTATGTATGCTCTTTTTCTTTTTTCATTTCCTTAATTTCATCATTGTCAGGCTCAAATTAGATTCCGGGGGACTCTTTCATGCCCCGTGCCCTGGATTCGGTTTCAACACAACAAACTTTTCCTAATGAACGTTTTTTCGGCGAGTTTCATGTCTTATTTAGAGAATGATAGGGTATAGGCCAGGCCAGGGCGGAAGAAATGTCCTGAATAGTTTCATTAAAACTGTTATCTTATCTCCGGCTTCTCTCTGTCTGTTTGTGCGTAGATCCGATAGAGACCCAGTTTGAGATCGTCCAGCTTCCGCTGCATTTCATGCCGAATCCGGACGAGGCTCCAGCATGGCTAAAGGAGGCACACGAGAAGATTCTGACTGCGGATGGCTTCATCATCGTGTCGGCGGAATACAATTGCAGCCTTCCACCAGCATTGTCCAATATGATGGACCATTTCCCGCCTGCATCTTATCGCCATCGTCCTTGTGGACTTGTCGGATATTCTCTTGGTAAGGATATATCAAATCAAACAAACCTATTCGATGCACCTGCAGCTGACTCGCCGTGACAAAAAACTGTTAAAATCAATACCGGCCTTGCTGGGTTGGAGAACGTTTAAAGCCTATGCATTTCCACATAGTTTGACCAAGTGGGATATGATCTCTGAATCCTGAGGATAAATTGAATGCAAATGCTTTTGGAGTTTGAGTCAGGGTAATTCTCGAGGATCAGGGAGTACATTTGAATTTAGAATTCCCTATGATATTTGATGATTTTTTACATTTCCGTGTGAAGGGAAGATAAATCACTGATTCACGTATAATCTGCATTGCAAATCTAGCTGAGGAGCATAGGAGTTGTTTGGAGAGAGAAGCTAGGAAAAAAGACAGCAGTACTTTCTCGGTACATGTCCCTAGATTTCAACCGGGATTTACCTCGCTCTTCCTCACTTCCACGCCACTCATGCTCATGAGAGTCAAGAGTCGTGATCCTAGAGCTTATTATCTGCGTAGCTGAATTAACGTTGATAAATCTTTTTTCCGGACAATCTGTCGAGTTCCCCTCCCGGCGTCAGCACTCAAATGTAGTCAAGCTGAAAAGCGGAAGACAGGCGACCCTATTTTTCTTCACGCCTGAACAAAAGCGGATGTTGACATTTTTTTTTCTTAAAAGGTGATTTTGGTGGATCTCGAGTTCTGGTTCTTCTCCGTGCATTTGCGGCGGAGCTGGGAATGCTCGTCACGCCAACCAACGTGACCATTCCCGCCGTGCAGTCCGTCTTTGCGGAAGATGGGAAACCGAGTGAGTCTGGGGAACGTGTGACGAAGAATATCAAGAAAATGGTAGAGGAACTGGGATGGTACGTGAATGCAATTAAAACTCACAAAAAAATTGGCCCTCCTCCATCCTAAATCAACGACTTCTACACTCTTAATCCATTGTCACAACGCTAGAATCTGTAACCTGTAATGTAATCCACCAATCTGAAAATAAATGGTACATATTTAAACAGCTAAAAGTGCTCAGGACCCAGTTGAAAATATTTTCCCTTGCCTAAGTAGCAGTATTATGTAAGGACGTCTTGTGTCCGATTAGTTATTGATTTATTGCGTATTGCTATACATTGTAATTTGTACATATTCATTACCCCTTGGTAGCACTAGTGATTGTGAGCTGCTCAACCGTATATACGCAAGTTATTCTTCACTATCGATGTCCGCTCCTGATTGGAATAAACAAATGTATCTCAACGAAATTGTATTTGTATAGATAATCTATTTCACAATTGATTAAAATATTTGTTCGAGATATACGAAATGCGGATATGCCACGGCCACGGTTTACTTGCGATTGTCCAAATCGTCACGAGGCGACTTAAGATTAGAGCATAAGTGTGCAGTCAGGAATCCGGAATAACAGATGTCAACGTTCCAATTAAGATTGAAAGCCGGATGTCGTGTGTCGTCTCTAAGTCTTTCCCAGTAGTCTGGGTCAGGAACCAGCGAAGTGGAACAGACAGGGTGTCACAGTTGACCGGTACGAGCCGATCCAATGGACATGGACGCTTTCAGTTTGTTCTTTCAAATAAAACAAGACAGAGTTAATTCAGCTGGATCACTCGCTCTTGCTATATCTCGCAGTCCCATTGTCTCATGGAACTACGTGATGCAATGAATCTTTGATTGCCTTAAATGCCTGGATTTATAGGCTAGAAAATGTACAATAAAATCCTTCCAAGCGTTGTTTCCGAACTGGTTATAAAAATGCGCATTCCAAAGGTATGGTAGGGTCGCTGCCTGGTATGTACAGCTATCTTTAATAACGTATTCTCAATAATTTCATAATTTCCATAGAAGCTTCCGAATACGCCTATTTCCCCTCTGACCGTAAATATGCAACAAGCAAAACAAATTCAATTCGGACCTTGTGCAAAATCAATGTTTTTTTTTAAAAATTAACATTACACATTACAGCCACAATTTTATAATTCTTCGATATTCTTATTTCTGTTTTTCTGTAAATCGTTTTTTACTTGATATATTTATCCTTCGTTGTTGCAATGCAAGCAAAAACTATTGTTGTTTTCCTCAGTTCCGTGCGCCCTGGTCGTATGGCCGATAGGGTAGGGAAATTTGTAAGCCGAGCAGTAAGCCAACAAGGCATGAACGTGAAGATGTTCGGTAATTAAAACTACAGCAGACAATTCCACCTTATGAACTGAAACATTTGAAGCTGAGATTGTATTTCTAAATAATTGACACCAACCGGCGCGTTACTCCAAATTAAGTTTCTTAAATATTTAAAATATTTATAAATGCTCTAGACCCACTCGAAATGAAGTTTGAATTGGTACGAGAACCGCTTCATTTCATGGCGGACAGAACCGTGGCTCCACGTTGGATGAACAAAGCTAACTCGGACTTGGAGACAGCCGATGGATTCATTATAGTTTCCACAGAGTACAACGGTGCCCTTCCGCCGCCCTTGACCAACATGATGGCTCATTTTCCGCCACATGTTTATCGTCACAGACCCTGTGGACTCATCGGTTATTCGGCAGGTTAGCCATTATATTGCGGTTTTCGTTTAAGGCTGTGGCAAATTTTAGAGTTTGCTACAGGAAAAATAATTACTGCCAAACTGACTAATCGGTGCCAATCATATTATCTGTTAGAGGGCTTAGTAAATGCTATCAATCTTCGCTACTTCTTAATTTCAGCTATTTTCGATGCAGCGTTGTTACTGTCACAGGTAAAAATTTGATTTGGTTTCCTGTATTTGGATTACGATTAGGCCCGTTTGGTGGAATCCGTGCCATGACGTTGCTCCGTGCCTACTCTGCTGAATTCGGAATGCTCCCAATGCCCACCAACGCTCCTATCCCACTCGTGGAAAAAGCCTTTCGTGAAGACGGAACTTGTCTCGAGCCCCTTGCCGCAAATAACATTTCGAAATTAATCAGTGAGGTTTCTTGGTATGCAAATGCCATCAAGAACCATGCTGAAACAAACCCCTTGCCATCGTGATAGCTAGCATTGTACAATATATATAAGAAATTCCTTGAATTAAAATTGAAGTGAATTTTACAATTCTAATTGACCATATTCTCCAGCCCACAGGGTGTCTCTATTTTTTAGCGGGTTTATTAATAATGCAGATGCACTTATCCATAACTCAAGTGAGACAGCAGTGGTCGAGACTATTACCGCGTGTGATCTACCGCATCTTCAGGTGTCCTATAATTTTGGTTACGTTAGGTACCAAGCCGTATCGTGTATGGTTAGGTTAAGTTTAAAGCCTAGCCTACCTGGAGTCTACAGAACTTAATCTCGGACGGTTTGAAACCTAACCTAACAAAAGCTATAGCACTCATGAAGATGCGGTAGATCATTCAGGATAATAGTACCGAGTATTCGTTCGTGGAAGACTATATTTCCCGGTGGTAGAATGTTCTGAATTGTTCATGTTGTCTACTTTCACCAGACTTTTTCCACCACTTTCTCTCTGTGTTGACGAGTGGATGGGGAGGAAGATCTGGGTCTCAGGGGACTCCAAGGCACAAATCTCCCAGAAAAGAAGAAAACTGAGCCTGAAGGCATTTTGCCCTTCCCTTATTCATTGCAGCCTTTCCCTCAATTCCTTAACGACCCTTCTCACTTTCTCCTCGGCCCATCCACTTTTAATGGCCCCTTCCAATATTTACACAAAATTCACTAATCTTAAATTCAAAGTCACTCATGATCATGCCATGACACTAACCACTAACCATCCGAGTAACATTATTATTTATATACCAACTACCCAGGGAAATGTACAGGGTGATACACAGGTACAATGGCAAGACCTTTGAAGTACAAATTATTGTGAGCATTGAATATCAAATATATGTGTCTTCTTGGAACTGCATAACTTAATACTGCATAGTTCGGTTTGGTTCCGAAGATTACCTGAAGCTGTAAGGTATATGCAAATAGTTGACCGGCGCCAGCTATTTCGTACTTTATGACAGTAACATGACAAATTAAACCACGGATACTTAAGCTATCTATTGACTTGAATAGCATGAAACCTCTGCAAGCTCCTCCGAGTGTCACCCTGTACATCCCCATAGATTTGCATGAATAAATGGAACTTGTGGCGTATGCATAAAAAATTGTAAAAGTGAGATTAAGTTACTCTCGCAATTTAAAGATTTGAACATTTTGAAGTGAAATGGGGAAAACATCGTGGAGGCGCTGCTGGGCAGAGAAAGATAGAATAGACAGAAGAATGGCGGAGGTTAGCCGAATCATCATATTCTTCTTCCCAACCCAAAGTCCTCAGTTTAGAGACAAACTTCTCCAAGATTTATCTTGTCAGTGGGGACGTGAGTGAACTACGAACGGGGACAGGGACGGACGGACGGAGTTCTCTAAGCTGCAGTGTACCAGTATGCAGTCTCGACCTCGACTTCAAAATACTCATGTATGTAAATGAGTGAGAGAGGAAGTAGCGTAAGAGGATTTCTGGGTCTTTTGGCTCCATTCGGGTCTTATACTTACATACCTATACAATATCTAGTCAGGCAGCAGCCTACTACTGACATGATGGGGAGCCTATCAGTATTTTTGGTTTATTGGGCTGAGCCGAGGGTCGCAGAAGTCAGAAGAGCAGACAGACAGACTGAGACATAGACAAGTCAGCAATTGATGAGAAAAGACGAGGTGAGTTGCATTTGACCTGCCAGGGTTGTTCCGTTGTTCCTACGAAAATCATCCATGGCATCAAAAACAATTGCCGATTTAAATTCCATTTCATCGATAGTATAATCCTGCATTCATTCGACTCAAATTTTCTCTTGTCCCTCCCTGCCCAAATACACACAAGCGAAGCTTTACGGGAAGAGCTTTCAGCTTTCACTTGTATACACTTACATAAGTATAGGTTAAGGGATCTAATAAAATAACGAGGAGCACAAAGTTTGATATGGGAGTGTGAGGCGTTGAGGCATTAGCCCAATTGAAACCCCTAGAGTCCGGGTATTTCGAGGGTGAGAGTTTCCCAGCTGAGCCTTTCGGCTTTATCCAATCATTCACTACATCTTTGCACGCTCCGCTGCGGCACCGGCACCTCGTATTCCGGCCTCAATAAAATTCAGTGCTATTGACCGGTGCCTGCCATCAAAACTATAACAACCTACTATTTATTTATTGAATGTCGTAAAACGGACATTCGTCCGTTTACTGCTTACCATAACGGGGCCATGCAGGTCGTATAAATTAATTACAAAGGTTTTATGACGGTGAATCATTTATAGGTCGTAAAATAAACAACGGAAGTTTAAAACAAAAACCTAGATAATAATTGTAGTTCTGATCAAAAATGAATATAAAATATTCCATTTCGGACAAATTTTTTTTGTTGGGCAAAATCTGTCATTTCTGAGCCATTGTCAGCAGGATTAGTCTACAAATAACGCACGAGTCATGGAACACAACCCTATTCCTTGAGAATTTATAGAGAGCAAAGTCAAAGACGAGGTTTGAGACTTTGGGACGCCATCCGGGTGACAGTTAGCTTGTGGGTTTAAGAAAGTCCATAGACCTTCTTACGCTTACAGACAGAATTGAGGAATATGCATAGTACGAGAATGAATTTAGAATTTGCATCATTGGACAAGAAACTGCTCGTTTCGTGTCCCAGAGCTAAGGTTCATGTTCGTGAGAGGGATTTAGAGAGCAGAAATAAAAGATATATCGTATACATAGTACAAGGTATTTGATAAAATCGTACCTTCGAGGACTTTTTTTTCCTTATGTTCATAATATTAGAACAGAGAAGGTCCGTGTTCACGGAGCGTTGTTAGTTTTAGAAGTATGTAGTACTACATGTGTGGTGGTGGTGGGGTCTGGCTGGAGTCGAGTATCGTCCGTAGGTAGAAGATTGCATGCATGTGTCAGTGTGAATAATATATTTATGTAGAGACCGAAACAGGGAAGGAAAGGACTCGTGTGTGTTGTTCTTCGGAAGAGAGCTACATACTACTTACTTAGGCTCAACGGTACCGAGACTTTTTAGTTCGGGTAAAAGATTGGAATTGGGAACTGAATATTTTTGGCAAACTGCCTTCTACCCAACAACTTGTGCACAACATGAAGACAAACGAAAAAGTTCTATTTTGGCAAAACAGGATGGGCTCGTCATCAAACGAAAAACTCGCTAGACTGTACCTACCTACCTATTTGTACATACACTTCCCTGAATCCGTATCCTCAATGTCCCTGCTATGCACGACTTACTAAAACTAGCATTTCTCTACCACTGCAATTCATGGAACCTATGCCGAGGTGAACACAATAACATTCAAACAACCGATTTTCCTAATAGTAAGAACCAGCCGGAGTTATTCGTATACTCCAATGCAGAATCCCGACATATTTAGTTTGCTAATCGTATATTGGGACACATATCCTATACGATTCATTCAACGCCTACTTTTTAACCCAACCTAAACCAACGAGAATATTCATACGCTTGGGTTAGGTTAAAAAATCCAGGCGAACACAGGATCGTATAATTCCCTAGTCTGCCCTTATACAGTATTAAATATATGCCTTCGCCACTGTTGCCAAAATCCAAATCGGACAAAATCCGCTGTTGGCTTGTGTACCATTTGTATTTTCCGTTTACCAATCCATTGAAATGATGAATTATGAAACGTGGGAATTCGCAGTTTCTTCCTGTAGTGCATTCGGAATGTACGAACTACTTACACTGCAGTATTATGAATTCAGGACTTTAGCTTGAGGTATAGCCATTGCTTGCATTTTGGTTTCATGGTTGGTTGGCTGTACTTTTGGCTTGCTAGACTAAAACAGTCAGGATAGGGACACGAATGACACGATCAGGAATTAATAAATAATATATGACGTGGCAGGAGATAGGAGCATGAATATCTGCTGCTAATCCCAAATTTTGGCATGCAATATAGATCCAGGTTTTGTGTGGCTCAATTGTACACCATAGATTACAATTATAGTGCACAGAGGCAAAGTAAAGGGCACATGAATTTTTTTTTCAATTACTGAAAACTGAATACAAACAATGCTTTCACTTATGGCCATGTTCGTGCAATGGTGAAAGTCGAAATTTGTTGAAACTGTGTAACCTAGACTTATTTGAAAATATTTACATGCCAGTTTAAAAAACCGAAATACAGCAAATCTTTGCACCGTTTTGAGAACAGCCTCAAAATGCTGCACAGGATGAATCTAATATATTTATAAATCCGATTCAAATACGACTAATTCAATTCGGATTAACCAATGCAAGCATGGAACCCAAATGTACAATATGCAATATGGCACATGAAGGAGCTCTCGGACTATGGCGCGTGCCGTGAGCTGTGACCTTATCAATGTATGTATAGGTACTATAATGAATCCGACGACTTTAATAATTGCGTAAACACAGACTCTTGTGTAGCATATGGGTATACGAAATAGAACCTAACATGGTTTTCCCATTAAGTTCCTTCCGAGTGAGATACCCTGATACCTCAAATAATAATCATTTCCACCCATGATTATTATTACTGCTCATTTCGTCCTCGGAGTAAAACCATGTTATGTACATGTAGCTCCCTTATGTGATATACGTAATCCAAAATCCAATACCCGGCATACAGAATGCTCTAGGCTGAGGCTTAAATTATATCCGTGTATGATGATTATGATGATTTTCCGGCATTTCCAGTGCCATAATGAAATTAGGCTAAGGTTTTATTGCGGGCTCTTGTGGTGCTTAAATTGAGGTAGGTACCGAGTAGACGGTTAGGCAGCGTGATGAGATTTTCCAAATCAGAGAATATTAATTACTCCAAGATACAGGACCGAACTTTAGTTGTTGTGGTAGAACCCTTTGATGTCCTGAAGAAAGCTATTTCACACACTGGCTTGACTTTTCGTCGAATTTTAATTATGAATTATGAAAGCATAATTTTGGAACACAACAGGGGTTATTTGGTTTTACGTCGGGAACAACACATACATAGACTCTGACCGCATGCCATGTCATGTCATATATCAACACACTCTGTGGAACCCAGAATTTTACAATTCCAACGTTTTATTTGGCTCGAATAGAAAGGCCAATACAGCAAAAACGTGAAATTTAAATTACGTTCCGTGTACTATACCGGTCTGTCAATGTCAATAAAGTCAAACGAAACTACTATGACAATTCTATAGGGTCCAAGAGTCAAAGAGTCACATTTAGCCACGAAACATATTATCGAAACTGAACACGTATAAACGTAAAAATCGCCTTAACTAGAATGGGTTGGTCAACGTTAGCGTGTTCAGTTCAATTTCTTCAATGAAGGCGTGTTTTGTTGTCGTCTGTTTATTAGCAGGACCTGAAATGGCAATGGCGGCACGAGTTCAATTTAATTAATAAGTTATTGATTAGTTAATGCATATTAGGAGTGAAGCAGGCTCCGTCGAGGTGACGCGCATAAAATGGCGTGTGTTAATGCTAAGGACCGTAGTAATGGCTTCGTATTTACTTTTCGTGCTGACGCATGGAAGCTTTGGCTTTCAGTTGCAAATTGAGTCATTTCTCGGATACTCACTTATGCCCTGCTGTTTTCCAAATAACCTCTCTTGCCCTGATCGCGTTCTGAGTTTGGAAATAATAATAATGCACAAACACATTGGAGGATTAAGGATATGGGGCTCTGCGTCCCGGGATTACTCTGGCTTCGCTTCCCAAACCCTAAGTTGAATGTTGAATATGAGGCCAAAAGTTCTTAAACGCATGGAATTACATAGACTCTCGAGGCGTCCATGCATAAAGGAGCAACAAGCAAATTAATTACAAGTTGTCGTAATCATAGTATCGGAGCTTGGTATGGCTCTTAACTCGTACAAGATATTAATCCAGCAATTTTATTAAAATTGGAAATTTCATAGAATGATCCAAATTGGTTCCTCAAAGCGTTAAACGTCAAACATTCCCTGAAATTCTTGTGTATTGCAATTGAAAATATTACTAATTTCACTCCAGCGTGAATATTGTATTCTGTCTCGTTGGATGGAGAAAATGTGCTATTTTCGTTCTAACAACGATGTTTTACATAATCTTGAGTACTGCTAAAATAGTATGGCTTCCCATTGTGCCAATTCTTAAACACGGTATATCTACCTACCTACTTGACATTTCATGGTATGCCACTGGCCCAGCACTGGGAGAAGGAGAAAGTAATCCCTGGCCTGGGAGTATACCACGTAATAGAGATAGGATCCCATAATACTTTAACAAAAATGTGACAAAGAAGAGGGTAGAAGAGAAAACTTTTCACTTTGTATGGTAACTTCTGACGTTGATTCTCAAGGGCATAAGGAGTACACGTATTTTCGGCTTTGTAGAGACATTTCCATGTGGCTCCCATTAGCTCATCTTATTCTGAACGGGATTAGTGGAAATTGTTCTGATAGTTAGCCCAAAACAAGCTTAATTTTAGGCCACGCTCTGCTGTATCTTTAGGCTGCGGATTGCGGGGGATAACAAAAATTAGTCTTTTAGTTTAGTCAACTATTTACCAATATATCCCAGAAAATTATAACATGGACTGTAACGTTTGGTAACGAAATTCAGAATTAACTTTTCATTTAACTGTAATGCTACGTAACCGAGTTATCCATGCTACCTACGTTGAAAATACATTGAATCTTCATATCTAAGAGAAAATACTATAAAAACTAAGCTATCAAAAGATTTGGCTTGTCAACATCCTTCAAGCGAAGGATATAAGTGAGAGAACTTGGTGTATTTGAGTATAAATACACGGAAGTATTATCTTTCCTCTCGTCCTGGGTTTCTCGAGAGAAAAAAAAACGAGAAAATAATAGTTGGAGCCAGAAAAAACGCGGAGTGATCCGCTTTCACTATAAAAGGGGGAAGGATCCTGAACTAAAATCCTGTCAGCCCATAGCAGCTCAGCTAGCACTAAATATCACTCAGGCCCAAGCCTATATCCACTGAGAATTTGAGCGGAATCCAAGCACTTTCCCCGTAAAGAAAGCAAAGGAACTACGAGAGACAATCCAAGTAGGTAGTCGTCCGAATGAATAGAAATGGTCAACAAGTCCAGTCTCCGCTCGCTCTCCAGACAGACTTAACTCCAGCCTCGAGATCCAGCAATGGACATTTTAGTCCTTATTTTCACAAACCTGCCCCCATTATGGCCACATTTGGAGACAATGGTGGAACTGAAAAAATGTTACCTAATCCAAACAGAGTCTGGGCCATCGGAGAGCAGAATTGAGTTCTTTTTTATAAAACCGTATCGGTTCAGTGTCAACTTCTATTTGGTTTCAGGGTTGCAATCATAACAAAACGTAAACAAGTGATTTTGAACTTTTTTCATATTTGTTTCCAAAATATTTTGATCTAAATTAATCTTACGCTTAGTTAATTCTACTACGGCTTAGCTTCTAATGAATTACATGTAGTTTATGTTTTTAAACCATTATTTGATAAATTTAGTTTAGTTTACTTATACCTAAGGTTAAGTGTAAGTTAATGCAGTTTACGTCAGTTCGTCAAAATAAGAAGCTTTTCCCTAGATTTAAAACAACACAATTCCATCTAATCGCTCGGATTTTCACTGAAATGGCTTTGCCAACACGATGAGAAATCCGCAGGTTTGAATAGTTCAACTCGCTCCAAGATTGTTACTAGCATGAAGCGCATATTTGGTTTTCAAAATCGGTCAACCCTTTCTGATCCCAATCTTCTGTCAAGCAAGTTTGTTTTTAAATTCAAAGTTTACACTAAAATAGCCTACTTTATTTTGACTAATACGTTTTGAAAATAACGTTAGTTTTAATCCGTCTGAATCCTACATGCAACCCTGTCGCAGTCATGGAGGAGAGGAGCTGTAGAGAAAGTCCTAAGTGGAGGTGTGTGAAAACATGGGACCAGTGTGTCAACATTCCAGACAGAACTTTGTCCAGAGGCTATTTGAAATTCCAGTGTCTTCCACATGGAGGCACAGAAGGGGACAGAGACCCCAGAGAAACCAAACCCCGTTGATTTGTGAACGCTTCAAAGATGATGGGCTCCAGTAGTCATCAACGAGGAAATTGAAACTTTCCAAATACCCACTCCCAGCCCTCCTTGTGATGCATTTATTCCTTTTATTCTCAATATATCCAGCTCACTTCAAGTGCTCAGCAATTTACGCCCTATGATCTGACAATGATGTATTTACATGTTTATGGCCTCATATGTTCTTCGTTCAACTCCATTCAGGCCTGGCTTCATTGAAGGAAATACTCAACGACATAGACGGTGAAAGTGTTGGCAGTACAGTACAATTGGATAGCGCCAGCAGTACGAGCAATAGCAATTCATCTGGGTTTAACAGCGTCGAATAGACCAGAGCCTAAAATATCAAGCCACCTTTATTGACACATATATAATTTAGTTTGTATATGTAAATTTGCTTTATGTCATTAGGGATTTGTTTTTCATATGCATGCGTATATTATAGAGTATGACACGCTGACTCTCAAGTTATGCTATGCTGTGTCTGCACTGTACTTTACGACCTGATGTGTGACTTGTATAAATTATTCCTGCTGGACAAACACAATTCACCCATGCAATTTCAAGACGCGCTCCTGACTTTCACTTGCAGCGTTGGAAATAATTGATTTCATACCAAGGTTTTGAGCCTTTCCAACCTTTCTTTGATGTAGTTTGTTGTCACGATGTGACATAGGGTAGTGTATATGAAATATTCATTAGATCCAGGTTGTGATTTTTTCCACAACTAGTTGGTTGGTCCTTACGGAGACACTACATTTAATGAATAAGGTGTATTTTCGTGTTTGTCCCCTTCGATTTTTTTCGTTAACAAGAATCTCAGGGTTGCAGTGACGGACCACATTATTCCTCATATTTACAAAAAATCGGTCTGTGTTTTTTTAACCTTGTGTCAACGAACAGTTGAGAAGTACCTTAAGGGAATATATATTTGAACTTACCTAGGCCAAGTATAGACTCCGGAGACTTCGAATCCGAAGTGCCATGATCCCGAGTACTCTCCCTGTCCCTTGGGCCCGGTACACACTCCGTGTCCATGAGCCTTACCATCCTCCCACCCCCCACAGTACGTCCCGCCATCATCAAAGTCGAAGCGACCGCCATTGACGGGCTTGGCCCCGTAGGCCGCCACACTCGCACTTTGCACATTTGGGCCCGAGCCAGCCGTCTGAATCCCGGCAAACCCACCAGGAGAGGCCGCCTGCATGGCTCCCAATTAGATAACCCACGGGAATCCCAATTAGTAAAATCCCACAGGCACAAATTTCAATCCACGGTTAGTTCACCTTTCCTTTCCGTCCGCACTTTCACAATAACTTCCGTCTCTGGTCGAGTAGAATTCCAGCCCGGGCTGAGAAATCAGACATGGTCCTTCGTTTGTCTTGAAGACGAAAAAAGTAACTAGGAAATTCAATTTCTTGGGCTTAGGCTCACTACCCAGCTCGGGAATCCGTCTAAAACCAGGAGCATTGCTTGGAATTTCCTGGTACAAGAGCCTTGTTGCATATAATATACCCAGGCGAGTTCTTCTGAACGTTCATTCCTGTATCTGTTATTTCAACCGCTTTTAAAACCACACACAGGATTTTTTCGGGTGTTGCTGCTGCCTCCGTTGCCTTCCTCCTATATATTTTTTGTTCTTTTTGGCAATGAGTGCCAAATTCGTCATTCATTTCATCCCATGCTCCCCGTTCCCTGTCTCCCTCCCGTCGGAGCAGAGGCTAATCCGGTTTCGGAAAAAGGCAATGTGCTCAACTCACCGGTACAGATAGAGATAGTACAGACGAAATGCTCTTCTTGGTCTGTTCCAATTTTATCAGCTTCTTCTTGAGTCCACCAGTCCACCATCTTCAGCCTCTCTACACCAACCTCACATGTGCATGATTAACTTCAGAGCAGCTCCATGTCTGCATCTGCAATGCTCTAACACAGGCGAGTCACTCAACTTTCCACAGTATATTCGGGTCATTCCGAGTCACCTACGCTCACATTCCAACACGGGGGATTTTTGACGACTCGTTTATTATGTATTTTTAGTCCAGGTTTATGATATCTAGATTTACGGCATGCAGTCCACTTGAAACTCTTTCGCTTTGCTTACAGCGGTTTGGCTTGTAGACGTCGCCTGTGGTGCACTAAGTGGAGAAAGTTTTCGTTCGTGAAGGGTTCTCGATTGGAGCTTGCTGAGGCTGGGGCTTAGCTAGCAGCACGTGCTTTCGTTGGGACGGTTTCACTTGAGGGATAAGGGTTGCAAGTTCACTTTCTCCGGCTTCTCTTCAATGGGATTCAATAAAGCCTTATTGTTCCAAGCCATGAAACTCCGACCGGAAGTCAATTTAAATGGCCAAATGCCCAAATGGGTTACAACGGGCCTAAGTTCACCTTCTGCGCTACTTTTGGGTACTCGGCTGCACTAGGCGGTGAAAGTCGAGAGAGTGAAAGTAGTTGGTAGTCAACTAAATACTACATCTAAATTCCTATGTGGACAAAGTTCGTGTTTTAATTTTTGAAATCTAGTGTCGTAATCGTATAGTTTTAGTTTGTCGTTCTTTGAGGCGAGTGTTCCAATTGAGGGCCAAACTTGAGAGAAGGCTCCGTGGCGTCCGACGGGCAGATCATCTCTCCGTTTCCCCCGAAGTTCCGCCTCACGCTCCCCGTCCCAAGTCCCGATTACGCTGTGGGACTCTTTGGCCAGACCCTAAGCCGGATTCCGGGCACGGAGTCCAAACTATCCTGACATGCGTCTTCTCAACCTCTTCATTCACATTCCTTCAACTCATTTAGTCCCACAGTCTCACTTTAGAACATTTTCGGAACCTCGAGAGCATAAATGCTGACAGGCCGAGGCTTAAACCCAGCCTCATTAAACACTCAAAATACCCAAGGGCGACAATGCCAGCTGAGATCTACTAGGTATGTCGATTCAAAGTCACGTTCGGATTCGGATGTAATTGCGGTATTGTACAGTTTAATTCCTCTATACAGTACTCTACCATTTATGCCTCGAGCTCGAGATGTTCTTCAAGTTGAGGTATGTCGCAACAACAAAACTAGCGGGGTGCTATTGCTTAAAAATATCACTGGGAAACTTACTTTTTTGTCCTTTTTTTTAGAAATTACCTCATTTTTACTTGTTTCCTTTTGATTTTTTAAAATCGGAAAAACGTTTTATCGACTAATACGCAACAAAAAAATTATTTAAAAAATCTCGATAGCTAAACCACGTCTGATTGTAAACTGTAATTGAAATTCATTCAAATTTTAAATCTTTTCGCCGAAGGGATTCTGCATTTTAACTAAATTTGGGTTTTTATTTCTTTTCGAACATCCGTCAATCACGAATGCAAACATTATGAAACCATTGTGACATGATCTTTTGGAATTGAGAGATTAATTCTGATCTAAAACTGACAACCTGGCGATAGTATGACCTCGCAATGCATGTTTACACGTTTAAGCTACGTGAGGCCCGGCACGAACGATTTGGCTATATTAATATTAGTAAAAGAGTGACATAAAATAAAATAGATGACATGTAATATGTATTTAAATCATCTCTACTCCATGACATACCTAGTTCTATTTCAACTGATCAACATTGAATTCCACTGAGGTTGTTTAACAGCAGAAAATGTTTAACCTATAAGGATAAATTTATTTTATTTCTCAAGTTCAGCAGCGTTCACCACCACAATTTCATTCAAAATCATACAAGAGCTTATGAATGATGACCAAATATCAGTGTGACTTTATTTACGTATCTACCAAACTCTACCGGGATGTTTATTTTATACATATATGGAAATGCTATGGTGTCTGGGTTTATAGTTGATTGACGCTCTAATTCTGCTATGTGATCCATGCTAGACATGCGAACCATGTCTTCAGCTGAACAATCTAATTGTGTTATTTACGCTTCAGTTAGGATTAAAGAAAAAGCAACACCCGATATCGGTAATCGGTCCCAAAGTTCTGGATTCAATTGTATTTGTAGTTTTACGAAGTTTTAATTTACACAAACGTGTTTCAATAACGGATGTTAGAAGATACGTGAGGTCAATTAATTTGACCTCACAACGTTTGTATTAAAAATCTGATACATGTTATCTAACTCGTGTACGCGCAATATGTTAGATCTGTCGTTCACAGATCTAACATCTTATAATCTCTCGGTATTTCTGTCCGTGAACGGAAAGAAATACGTGTAGTTACCACATACACGAGCAAAGCCGACTTGTTGGAAACTACATTGAACCGTTTTTCTGTTGAGTAAGGTCCATATAGAGTGAATTAATTAATCAAACGTATTCTGACCTGTCAGCTCAGTGACTGATAATCTGAAATGAATATATGAATTATGACAGTTTGTTCTGTGTTAACCTTCGACACGTGCTGTCTGCACACACCGCCCGGTCTGCATCTGCTGGTCAGCTAAGTTCGTCAGAGTCCAATATCATTTTATATTGAGAAACAATATCAGGTTTTACTTGAAAAAATGCAACAATTTCCAGCGTGAACTTTGCATGAAGCCTGCATCTGCACAGTCATTCCTTGTGATGGTAATAGGTGAGGTTTCTTGAAGTTTAAGTTTATAATACGGATATTGATCGAGCGAAACAAAATGCTATATTGCTACATATAGGTAGTAATGTTTTCATGGTCTAGATCACTGCATGGAATTAGCGTGGGGTAGCGTCAGGAATGTGTTAAGTTTAGTAATTCCTGTAATGGAGTTACATATAATCTGCTCATGTTGTTAGACTGATTGATTAAACTAGAGTTCAAATTCGTGCAAAACTAATTTAGAGTAATAAATACAACCATGTAAACTAGGGTTACCCCGATTATATTTTACTTGGGGAGATCAATGCAAATAATTGACATTTTGTGTCTGAATTTACGATACTGGTGCTTTCCAGTTAATATAGCAAATCCAGCAAATCGAGCAAACGGACCTTTTATGTATAATAAGACTTGAAAATAAGCACATTATGCTGTCATCTGTCATATCTCCATGAATCTGAAGCTCGAAATTCTGTTTATTTCCAAATACATAAAATCTAATTAGAATGCAAAAACGTACGTAATAAATAATTGTGGTGAATCTAATTTAAAGCCAGAGATAATGATCCGTAGAATAGCCTAGAACTTTGCAGCGAGGGAAAGGAACCCGCCGAATCCTTCTTTAGATTTATACAGAATTTCTAAGTTCCTGAATGGTCGAAACTCCCCATCGTGAGAATGAAGAGGTAGAGCATCAAAGAACGGAACGACTGCTGCCGCCCCATCCTTGATCAGCGAGGTAGCGTCGAATTCGATGTAGTGGTCATTATGGGTCAGGGGATAAGGTTGGGCTGGTCCGAGCTGCTTCATTGGTGAAATAGTATCCTCGAGTGATAGGGATTTTCTCTTGACAGCCGGCGGTGGATAGAGTGGTCCACGGAATTTGGGCTCTCCCGTCGCCAATACTTTGTCGTAAGAACTAAACCCGACTTCTAAATTGAGCGTATTGTTCACGATCTTCCAGGAAATTCCGGTAATCACATCCAGCTCATCGGATGGTTCGATTATGTCCAGGTTAATTTTCTTCCATTGATCTTCGGTGCTGCCGAATGGCCTTAGGTCGGCTGTGTGGGCAGCAGGCTCGAGCCAGGCCAGTGTGGTCTTGTCAATAATTCTGCCCGGCAGGAGTTTTCCATGTTGAATCTAGGATTACGTAATATGTCATTATGTATTCTAGGATTACATATTATGTATTACAGTGTTCCTGAAATGCTTTATATAATTAGAAAACTCACATTCAAGAAAATAGTTTTGTTATGCCTTTCAAATCTCATTCCGGTAATAACAAAGCCATTGGCAATATCCGACTTCAGAGCCGCAACGTCAAAGCTGTAGAAAGCGTCTGCTGTCATCGGGTCCATGCAAATACTGTAAGAATTAATCATCGTTGTAAAGCTCCAATAGTAGTTTTGATGAGTTTGTCACTCCAAATTACCAGTAACAAAGTTCACAGTATTGTGGAGTATTGAGAATAATTCCTTGTTCCATGGCCCATCGTTCGTTTGCTCGTTGAATCTTGGTTGCACATGGTGGATTCAGAGGATCAAATACTACAGATATGAACCAATTGATAAAAAATTCAATTAGAGATAAGTTGTCCTAGCCCAGCCGGATATTATTTGATTTGCTAACACAGTTACCGGCTGTTTGGTTCTTGGCATCATGCAGTCCGATTGAACGTGTCACTACTCCACTAATATTGACCCAGTCGTAGATCTTTCCCGTGCCGTTCAGGGCCGGACAGAAGGTTATATGTCTCGAGGTTTTGATGCACTATTTGTCGAGAAATTAAGTTTTTGAATTTATTAAGCATTCCAACTTTAATTCGTATTCCTAGGTTATGATAGTACATATGCCATTCACCCGCTTAGCATTATTCGGACATCTTGAATTGGCCATACAGTCGGAGTCCGCGGTTTCACAGTGACTTCGTCTAAGGAGATTGCATGTAGTTTTGTTGGTACAAGTCGGTGTCGGACGTTTGTATTCTTGACATGTTCCCAGGCATTTTGACTCAGGTTGGAGGACTAACTCCGATTCCAAGTATCCCTGCGGACGGTTAAGTATTTGGAAGACGTACGTAGTCATTGCTTATTTCAAGCCAACGAGGTTGCGGTAGCATTTATATCAAGCCACATTGCTGTTAGTTTCAATTTGTGAATCGCGAGACGCTATTTACCTGAATGGCTCCCTCCAACGCAAATGAGTTTTCATTATCAAAACCAGGTGGGCGACAATCCACATATCCATCTTCACCACAATGTCTCGTTTTGTCCGTTTCTCTACATTTTGGCTTTTCGCAAGAGGGAGAGCCAGGAGCCACACCTCCTGCTCCCGGTCCAGTTGTTCCACCTGGTCCGGGTGGCCCTGTTCCTGGTCCCGTCGGTCCTGCTCCCGGAAGTATTCCTCCCGGTCCAATAGGATAAGCTTAAAATCAAAAATGGGATGATTCGAAGTGAAAACTAGTACAACAAGCCTTAAGATTAAACCAGCAATGATGTCAAGACTTACGACATTCCGGATTAATTCCATTTTCAGCCTTGGCACATTTGGAGCAATTGTAAAGACCCCATTGTGCTCCAGCCTCAAAATGCTCTGGACCGCTGCCTCTGTGCAAAGGAGTTCCGTCAGTATCCACTAGCTTCGGGACTACTTTTACCTCGCTAACTTCCGCCAATGCCGTTCCATTGCCGTCAACACATTTACCGCCCTGGTAATTACAAGGCACTTCCGTTCCATTCGTGGTAATACCCACGCGTTCCAATCGAAGACATGTAAGCGGAGTTCCGTCAGGAAGAGTCACAGAGTCAAGTATATCTGAAAGTTTCCATGATTCAAACATTACCCCTTTTTCAATAAAACGGTTCAAAACCTTTCGTTCATTATGTTACATACTTTTTGGAATTTGAAGCTGTTCGTTATTATAGTACACGGCACTGTTCCTTATGAAGACGCCAGGCGGACAATTTCCGACCTGGTTGTTCTCCGTACAATTATCAGTGCTGGGTGTGGGTGAGCAGTGGAATACAAATGGACCCTCGACAACAACCACGCCTGGAGGCAGACTTGCCAACTGGCTGAATTTAATCTTTTTGTCGATTCTCTCCGTCATGTTCTTCATGGTAGCTTCGAAGAATTCCTTGAGGTCAACAGGCTTGCTGCTATTTCCGCCTTCATCCTCACCTGTTGGTCATTAACCTTACGTAAATTAAAACAACAGATACATTTGCCAGTAGCTAATTCAGGCTTACCAGCTTCAATCCGATAGTTCCTGTAGACTTGGTACGTCAAATGAGCAAGCGCATATTTCATGTCGGATAAAACCAAATACTTGGCAGCATCAATGAGAACATCCCAGTTGTCGTGGATGAGATCATATGGTTTACTGTTTCCAAAACAGTACCGATTCAGTCGATCTTTCGATGGGTCCCAGTCGGTGTACCCATACTAGAAAATATATCGATAGAATGTACAGATAGATTCCTATGTTCAACCATTATAAGGGCCAAAGTTTTCAGGCTCTTACGTGACGACACAGAATTCGTTCTAATGCTTGAATCAAGTGAAACTTTTCTCCAAGTGCATCCATTTCTTTATGGACATACTCGGTTTGCTCGGTAGAGGTCATTCCCAAGTATCCAACTGAAAAATCGTAATTAACGTTTAGTGTAACTCGTTCGGGAGAACACCAGCATCGAAAATTTGACCGAACTTACTTCCGGTCTCATTCAAAATGGCATTTGTGACCCACGAGGGATATTCAATATCCATTGTGTCACCGACATCGGACAAGCCATACTTCTCAAGATTTGGGGCCAGGCGGTCAAATATGTGATGAATTGTTGCCGCCATCGCATTTACTTCTATCCATTTCAAGCGGGCCTTTTCGATGATAGCTGTAGGATTCGTTTTGGCTAGTTCAGTGACTTTTGCTCTAATTGAATTCAAGTGAAAGCATCGTTAATTCCAAGTAATCTTTGGAATGAATAAACCCATAAATTAGTATCTTACATTGACGTCAGGTCTACTGCAGGATCAATTCTTGTCCAAGCTCGATTAAAGAGAAGTACTTTGTCTACTGGAGTTAACAGCGCAGCCACGGGTTTAAAGATGTTGATAAAGTTTGTCAATACGGCAGCCTTGTTATCCTGTAAAATAATCAGATTTGCCACTGTATCTATGTGCCGTTTTTATTTAAAAAACAGTCTGATTTTAAAGCGGTTATATCTGTCCCGGTATGAGTTAATATGGTAGTATACAAATCTGCTGC
>JAQFYT010000296.1:0-28577 GCA_034694925.1 Ceratophysella denticulata
ATCAATCTCATCCACCAACGTTTGAACCTAACCTAACCTGAATAAAATCAGATGTACTGCATTTGCAGACTTATTGCTGAATTCCATTTCTTATTGCAAAAGTCTTCATTTCTAACTCACATTCTATTTTCTCAATGCACGATGCACGTTTATATTATTCCCGAAAATTTCCTCAAACTCAAATTTAAGACTATAAATTAATATGAATTTTATATATCATTTAGATTTGTGCAGTTTGAGCGCATCCCCATCGGCAAAGACACCCTAAAGCATGGTGAGAAGTGAGAACGATTTTTTCGAGTAATTTAATGACAATGACGATCATCGGATTATTGCTAATAAGGTGAACTAATTCAGCCAGGTCTATAATGTTCATTTTCATTTGAGGTGCATTTCTTGGAAATACCTCTAACAACCTAATTGGACAACAGGCTAAGAGTACCTGAAACCTATTACCTATTATACTGCTTCAATTAGTAAGCTAGAAGTAGAAAGTTCTGAATGGCTTATATGCCATTTTAACTGCGCGAAAGTATTCCCATGTCTTGGAGTTTGGAGTGTAATATGTGACCCATTCGAGTAAAATGCTTACTTGTAGAATAATAAGCCATTGTCCATCCTCGTCCTTGGCATAGGCTGGGAGAATCTTGAGTTCTTCTGTGTTGCAGAGTGGCTTGCCCCGGAAATTTTTCCAGGACCATCCTCGACTTCCGGCCCGTTTTTTCGCCCGACCCTTCGAACTCTCGTTCCGTGTTACCACGATGTCGTAGTGAACGTCTGTCTTCGGCAATGGAGCTATGAGATGGGACAGCAGGGCTGAGCATCGAGACGCAATTTTCTCAACTTGAGCTCTGTTGACAAATATGCACAAAATACTGTTTAAAGGTAAACTTAACTGACATAGTTAGGTTCATATCGGATTGAACGGTAGGTAATGTAAAATCTGAACCATTTAAAATTTCTGCCTAAACGGGTTCTGTTTCTGACCGAAATCGCTCTGTTAGCGAACTGTCAAATCAGCATTTGACAGTTCAAATTCGCTCAAATTCGCAAAAATTTGAAATATTGCCAATACAGAGATATCGTTTATCGCCTGCAGAGTGTCGTAAATACTTACTGAACGCCCCTTGTATGAACGAAAGCTTTCACTTTCTTCTTCGAAGCAACGCTATATTATTAAATTAGGTTATTCTAGGATCTGATATCCCCAGCCGAACCAGAAAAGCTACATATTGTGTTCTTTCTAGGCAAGCCTGTTTTCACAGACCGGATTTCCAAGAACACTAATTGAGTTCTGCATAGTAATGAATTCAATTAAAGACTGTGCTACGCATTTCTGTGATTCATTCCCGGAATACTATATTTCTACTATTAGATCGCCCATATATTGCATAATGAATGACAGCAGGCTTTATCCATGTCAGTTCTTCCCGTCGTAGGCATCATACGGAACGGTGTTGCGAAAACATTTCGCACAACACTAAAGAGACCAAAACAATCGACGCCGCTCAACAAAATGTGAAAATGAGTATTTAAGCGGAGATATATTCCACTGAAATAATGAAAAACCGAGAGTCAACAACTAATTTGGCTTTGAAAGCTAAGTATTATATAGCTGCATGATCGATTTTATGAACGGCAAATAAATAAGTACTATAATTGAATTACTAAATTTGAAACTTAGTTTCAAACTGAAATTAAGTAAATACAAATAAAAAAAAACACATTTTTAACAACTAAACCTGCGTAAAGCTTATCATCTTACATCTTACGCATCGAATTTTCAAAGTAGCGCACTAAATATAGCTACGATAAAACATAGTAGGTAACTACAAAAAGCACGGCGTCAAAACTATAGCTGACTAATTCCGCACTAAAATATGTAGAATTTGCAAGCCTTTTTCTATGCATTGAAAAAATGGAATGTGCACTGAAAACGTAAGTAAAGTAAATACAAAAATACAAATTTTTAACAACTCGAACTGTGTAAAGCTTATCATCTTACGCATCGAATTTGCAAAGTAGCGAACAAAATATAGCTGACTTATCCAGGCCTAGAATATGTAGGTTTTTCAAGGTAAATACAAAATGGGTTGTATTTTTCGATGCATTGAAAAAATAGACTTTTGCATTGAGAAATGGAATTCCACGCTAACAAAAATTGTTCTATAATTCTATAGATTAGGTTACTTGGTGGTATTTCAAAAACCTAACCTAACCTGTAGAATGGATCAATCTCGTCTGCCTACGTTTTAACCTAACCCAACCTGACTCAAATAAAATTTACTGCCATTTCAGAAATAATAGTGTGCAATTCCATTTATCAATATGTACGATTCTATTTTTTCAATGCACGTTTATATATTTCCCCAAGCAAAATACTAAACTGAGAACATACATGCAAGAGCGTATAGAAAGAAATGTATCGTACGGAAATGTGTTGCGAAAGACCTTCGCACAAAACTTAGGTACTGAAAGTTTATTCTATTATAAATGCTTAACTGTGCAAGTGTAACCAATCAACGCCGCCCAACAAAATGTGAAAACAGACTTTTCAGGTTGAGATGTAGTGTACCTCTTTAATGAAAACGTGGTGATCAACAACTAATATTTCCAGTCTGAAACTTAATGTATTATATACCTGCATAATCGTTTTTATGAACGGCAAACAAACTAAGATCCATTAATAGAATTACTAAATTCAAAACTTTGATTTAAACTGAAATTGTAAGTAAATACAAACAAAAAACAAATTTTAACAACTCAACCTTGCGTAATGCTTATCATTTCACGCATCGAATTTGCAAAGTAGCGCACTAAATATAGCTGCGAAAAATAAAAAAGGATGTTACTAAATAAAACACGGCGCTAAAAATATAGCTTATTTATCCAGCAATACATAGAGTACCTATGTAGGATTTTCAAGGGACAAAATATGTCAGATTACATTTTAGAATAGGTATCCTACGTTATGTTATGTTGGGTTGGGTAACTGTAGTCAAATCACTCAAGAGTATATTGTGCTTGAATATTTATGCTTTGGCTCGGTCAGATTTTTCGCAGCTAAATGTTTCACGCGTTATGTTAGGTGGGTTATGTTACTTATTATGAAAATTCATACAGAATCCGATTCCGATTATATCAGCGCACGCTGGAATCAAGGGTTCCTAGTCTTATACCTATTTATAAGGATTCAGATCCTAAGTCGTAGACTGTACACGACGGCTAGGCTGCCTCACTTCGTGGACAGAATAGGAGTAGATCCGAGATCTAAAGCCCACTTTGGTCTATTGACTCCGGAAATGTAGAATAAAGAGAATTCTCGTCCCTGTCTTTCATTTTTTATTCCTTTGAAGAAATTCGGCCGTCACTACATACTACGGACTGCGTAGAAGGAAGTACTCTGTAAAAAGGGGATATCGAATATCTCATCAAGACGCTCGACAGAGAGTTCTTTTAATTCGTTTATTTGAGAAAGGATTACACGGAGATGAGGCGAAGAAAGGTGGTATTCTATTTTTTCAATGTACTCCTCGGCCTCTCCTCCTCGACGATGTTCAATGTACACCAGGAATAGGAATAGATCTGCTGAGATCTGACTGAACCTGGCCTGGCCTGGAAATCAACTTTGAGCTCTGTTCAATGTTCAATGCTCAACGAGGAATAAGAAAATGATTTCCGCTTCCAGGCATTCAACTCAAGTCAAGAAGACGAAATAGAATTGAAGGTTTGAGTACAGAAATCGATTCCGCTTCACTCTGGTCTCCTTTGACAGCCCGGCCACCAGAGACTCCGGGGTAAAATAATCATAAATTTAAATCGACATTGGAATTGAAATGGAAACCAATGCAAGGGAAAAGTCAATTCCAGGGTTTTAGCTTTAGTTTAGAGGCCCAACAGCTAAACAGTTGTAGAAGAAGCCAGTCACCAAAATTCTGTAAAAGGTATTAAAGAGGTATTTGAGAAAATTTCCAGTTTCTGTAGGACGAACTTAGAAAGCTGTCGGAACGTTTTACAGGGTCATTTTCGATTTACTTATCGAATAACCACCAAATTAAATCTCAATGCTTCCTAACCTAACCTAAGCTTTAAGAAGTATGCATAGAAGTATATGCTATGTACTTTCGCAACTATGTACTGTTCGCTATGTAATAGGTACCATAGCATGTCCCATGTTACATGAGATGCTAGATGCTAGGGGTACAAATCCGAATCACGTTAATTGATTACTGATTATCATTGTCGAATTGACTAGACGGTATTTATACGCTTGCTGGATAATCTTCTCTGCATAGCTAAGAGCACATCGCTGGTTTTCACTGTCGTCGGATTTTCTCAATTCGAGTTAGGTTAGGTTGGGGTTCTTCCAATGCACTCGAGCGTGTTCTAACCTAACCTAAATGTTTTAGTTGAACTTAGGTTATCCTATACGCGCATATTTACCGTCTGCAATTAGTGTCGAATCACGGTTCGGTAAAATTTGATGAATTTGTTCACCTGCTATTCACATACGCAACCCAGCAAAAAATATATCGAATTTCAAGTCGTTACTACTTACAGTAACATTAGTTAAATTACATCCAACCGTTACTTGTGCCAAAACCGTTAATAAACTTACAGTGGATAATGTGACGTAACGGGACAAAATCCGAATCGATGGTACCGGTCACATTTGACTGGTCGAATACGGAGCGGCTTTCCGTCATGCACCGGAGTTGTCTTTTTCTTATATACCGGAAACCTTTGAGGTGGATTCGATTGAGGCTTAGCATGCGGCCGAACCCAGTCTTCCACGAGCTCACTTGAAGATGTGGTCGTTACACCGCCAAATACTTCTGAGGATTCTGACGATCTAGATTCTTCAATACTTGCGTCTGTTGTTACCACGGACCGGCTTACGGCTCCGTTGATAATCTTCCGGTCCTGGCGATACGTTAAAACCGAAGCTGGCGGTTTCGTTGTGGTAGTTGTGCTTGTTGTTACGGGTGTGGCAGGTGCATACTGACTGGCACTCCAGGGATTGTAATACTGCGTGTGACTGTTTGTATATTGCTCCCGTGTCGCAGTGGTTCCGAAACCGGAAGCGTATTGGTGGTATGAAATGGGTTGAAACCCGGATTCGAATCGAGGAGCATCTTTGGCTTCGGTTGGTTGGAACGAGGAAACTTTCTTTTCTTGACGATCACCGCTTCGGATTTCGTTCGAATTGTATCCACCGAAACTAGACGACCCGGATGGTCCGGTATGTAGCTGTGGAGATGGCCGGAATGCCAGTGACTTCTTTTCTCCATTTTGAACGGGGTTTGTGTAATGGCTGTTGCTTGAAATAGGTTCCGAATGTTGTTTGTTGGTTGAAAGCTGTTCTCGGCTGGATTGTCGGACTTTCTCCTTTGTGCGGCTTAACTGTTCTCGGCTTGATTGACGAAGTTTGTCTCGACTTCGGCTTCCGCTGGACAAGGACAGCTGCTCTCGGCTCGATTCCTTCAAGACACCCTTGATTCGGTGTATACTGGAATGATTTTCAAGATTTTTGATATTTTTGGCACTACTGTGCTGCCATTGGGGTTTCGTATTTGAACTTGCTGTGACGTAATTTGGAACCACTTCCACGCTGTTTGAGGACATACTTTGAAATTGCGGGGGCGAGGGCGGGTCGGGAAATGCAAAACCCCCAGAAGTGGCTGCGGATTCATGGTCAAAAGAATTGACCTGGTCAAGTTGAGCTAGCAGGGACTCATCGAAGGGATTTGGGAGGTCATGATGTGTCACTTCCTCATAAGCATAACTGTGAATTAAAGTTGGTTGGTCTGGATTTTGGGCCTGTTGCTGCTGATACGCTGATTGCTGCAGTTGTGGCTGGTTAATCTGGGCTTGTTGTTGGCTTATTTGAGGCTGCTGCTGGAAGGCTGACTGCTGCGAATTCTGAATGTTTTGGAAAAAATGTTGCGGTTTAATATTCTGAGTTGTTTGTTGATGTACGTTTTGGACTCCAGATTGCGATTGTGGGTGTGGCTGAAGATTTTGAGCCAGTTGTGGTTGCAAATTTTGATTTAGTGCCACTATGGTTTGTGCTTGTTGATGTAAATTTTGATTTTGAGCCAATATGGTCTGAGCTTGCGGTTGCAAATTTTGATTTTGGGCCACAATGGTCTGAGCCTGCGGCTGGAAATTTTGATTTTGAGCCACAATAGTTTGCGACTGTGGCTTCAAAATTTGCCGTACTGGTTGTAAAAGCGTCTGTGAAGTATGAAGCACTGGCTGAGGTTGTGATTTTTGTTTGTCTTTACCCCGTTGATTACCCGGAAACAGCGGTGTCGCAGCGTGAAGATGAATCGGGAATTTAGGTAAAGCCGGTGGAATAAACTTTTTGATACTATTGCTGGCATGATTAGGGAGGGGATGGGCAACTAATATGCCCTGCTGATTCGTTCCACTACCCAGTACAGGAGCCTGTGAAATTGAGTTTGTAGTTGGAAAACCGAAATTACTATGAACCGAATTCCCTTGCCCATTATTTCCATTAGCTTGCTGTTGCTGCTGCCCGCCTTCAGGAAAGGTAGTTGGCCAAGGCGGGCGGGCCCGGAAGAGCACGGCCAAGGAATTGAGAAACGGTTGAGCGGACACAGAACCACTCACGACTAAAAGGCCAAGGACCACTACTTGGACATAATTGAATTTCCGACAAAATCCTGAACTCATTATAAACAAATTTCTTGGTCACTTTCACCTGGAACCTAATAAAACTATTGTTCAATATAAATATCGGGCACGAGCACTGCTGTCGTAAAATGGTTTATCGATATTCCGACACTGCTCTGCTGTACTGTACATTCGTTCAAGCTCAGGCTTCAATTGATGCCATGGACTCGGAATCAGACTCATTTTCATTTCTCAAGTTTAAAAATTACTAAGTTTAGTCTAGGGAATACGTGTTATATGGTGTATAACATGGATTGTTACAGCTTGGCTATTGTTGTCATTTCTTTGGGAACAGATTTTTGAGGCTATGACTTCCGTTGAGTTGAGTTAAAGTGTACTTCATCCAGGGCAATACTTCCGCTCTTTTGAACTTGACTTTTATTAAGTCAACAGAAGTTTATATGCATATTTCACACAAGACATTACTCTGCAAAGCGCAGTGTCTGCAGTCTTTATATTTAATTTGTACTGGGCATAAAGGTTAATTGTAGATTGTACATATAAAAGTTTTCTTTTCACTTGAGGCTTCCGCATTATAATAAATATGCACTAGGACTGGCTCTGTTAAGCTCAGGAGTGCTTCCCACTAAAAAGCGACAGGTGTGCGTGCGTCCATGCTTGTTTGTTGTCTGCAGTAAGCAATTACTTAGAGCTCCACTGATATATGAGCCGGTTCTCTGATTCCCATAGGTAATCGTACGGGCAATTGGATTCGGGCAAGCTATGTGTCAAGGACTAGAATGGGATCAATGGAAAGTGGGAAGTAATTAAAGGCCATTAAACCGAGGAGTACCGGCCCTTTGTTTCCTACCATTGAAAACTTAAATCGAATGACATGCACGAAGTGACCTAGTGTCACCGTCAAATCAACTCACTTTTCATTAAACTCCGTATATACATACACATGTGCTTAGTGTAATTGACCCAGCCATGAACTTTATATGTAAATGCTACACCCTGGGCTGGGACGTGAACCGAACATATGCTATATTCACGTGAAGTGTGGTGTTGTTTTGGTTGGCTACAGATTTAACTGCCCTAATTTTAACATTTTTGCCCTAAACATCTTTTCATCTATTTATGTACTGCTTATTCTAAGCCTTAACCCAAACTACTTAATTACATTTGAACTTGCCTACACTAACCGTTCTAAAGATAAATCACCGAGCTCAATAAAAGCAATAAACGACCGAAATCCCGGTCAAAACGAGTCAAGATTTTAGGACGGAGAAATATAATACAAAATATTACTTGAACAGTCGACGGATAAATTAGGTGTTTGTGTTTGACTCATGACTCCAGCTTGTGAGGAAAGCCAACAGTGTGCCTTTCTGACAACGAAGTGAACAACGCCAATTAGAATTATGGAAAAATGTTTTAAAAATAACTACAGTACTAAAGTTGCTTTTAGTTGGATTTTCAACTTCTAAGCTGGATTATCCTCGTGGTCAAGCATTACTATTAATTGTAGTATTGTTTGTAGATTTCCAAGTTCATAGATTCCAAATGGTATATTCATAATTATAATAAGCATTATAAATCCAATTTATTGACCCATATTATATTCATGGACCTGTTTGAGCCCTCACATACGAAATCAGATCGTGAATATGTTGTCCTTCAAATTCAAATCACAATCTTGGCATATCAATTCAGAACGGTTCCGCGTGTTCCTTGTTCTTTTCGATTACATTGGAATTATATCTTACATATCGTGATATGATTTTAACCAAATCAATGAACTAAAAACATATTAGAACCGGTACCTAATAAAATGCCCAGATAAACCTAATAATTCACGAAATATATCAGAATAATACGCAGGTTGTAAGGTATGTAAGATAAACTGACGTAGCATAATGTATCAGTACACATTAAACTATAGTTTACAGGTATGTATTTTGAATTTGTGAGCAATTTCTATAATTTTCCATGTTATCTAATTTAATGGTTTGCCATATTATTTATGTATAGTCGATAGCATTTAATTATTACAGGGACAGGGTTACACGCAAACACGCGTTACAGATCAGTGTCACCTACTCGGGCTTAGGATACGTCGTCGAAAATCAAAACCCGAGATGATTTCTAAGAAATCTATAGAACCGTTGACTTGGTGTTTCCAAATTCTGTCATGGCTCCGACTCAATCCATTTTACTGGGATTCAGTTCATCAAACTTTGATGATATGGATAAAACACGACAACGTACGTGTAAATCGAATCTCCTATTGGGTATGGAGGGCTGTTGGACTCGCGAATTTAATATTACAAATATGCTACGTGGGAATCGTTTGTTATATTCTCTCTCTTCAATCTGATACCAACTCTGTCGAAATCGTTATTGCAATTTTCTTCAATTCAACGGTTGTACTTTCATTACCCCAGCATTGTTTTGCGTATGTCCTAGGATCAGAGTTTAAAATCTATTTCAGGACAATGGTGCAGTTCAACCGAGACTCAGGTGAGTAAGTGTTGCAGCCCATTATGCTGTATGCCGTCGTGCCTGCATATTTTCAATGTGTGTATTTTTTTTTTAAATTTCCAGAACTATTCATGAAACCAACAAATTCGAAAGGATTAGAATTACTAAATAGAATTATATTCGTCGTTCCAGCCATTTCACTGATTCTAGCTGTATGCGGTGGGATTTATTCAACCTCGAGAGATTTCCCATTCTTTCGTATCTTCATCACGGACAGCATTTTTTGGAGTTGTACCAATGCAATATTTCTAACATGGTGCATTGTTGTCAACTGGACAATAAACCTTGTCACGGTCTATATTGTTCTGATAGATGCGCATGCGACGAATAATTGGATCAACCAGTTCAAGCATACCTGGTAAGAACATAAAATTAGGTGTTGCAACTTACGATTAAAAATATGGCAAAAATCATAATAACTGCGAAAAGTCAACCAGGTAACAACACAAAGCAACACCAGTACCAAAATATTTTTTGCGATATGCAAAGCATGCTAGGTTAGGTTATCTTTTATCTTACATTATGCTAGGTAAGGTCGGTTGGCCAAGTTTTACCAAAGCCGTTTGTGTCTGCAAAGTCTGCCCGACATTTTTTTGGGGCCATGCTCTGTGCATTATGTTTATTCGCAATATCATGTTTGATAATTTGTGTACTGTAACATGCAAGTGTTTTGCGCGCAAAAATTCTTCACAGACAGTAACCTACAATTTCCATGAGCGTACGAATTAGAGCATATGCACAGCGATCAGGCACAGGCATCTTATCACAATATTTGTACATATTGTAAATTCGTACTAAATCAGCAACCTTAATTAATGTCCACTCATACTACTTCTCTGCCAGGAAAAATTCACCATTGCCGAATACCCGCAAATCAATATTTCGAAAGCTTTATCGATCCTGTCAACTGAAACATACGATTATGCAGCGTTTGGTAAGATTCACCCTACCTATCGGAATACCTGTGGTTGAATTTATAATCATCAGCTCCATATTCTCCGTTCTCCGCCTATTCCACTCCATCGATCATTTCATTTCCACGGCAATTGGGTCAATCGGTCTTTTTGCAGTGGTCATGTTAAAATTCATGATTGATTTATCAGTACGATTAACGGAGAGCTCAAGGGGTATAGTGAGACTGGGATTTCATGAAAATTCGCATAGGAAAATTGACCAGAAGTTTTTCAAGTCTTGTCGCCCGCTCAAGTGGACCATTGGAGGCGCCGTTACCTTGGATAAGGATACTTTTCTGATTATCATGGATACAATTGTCATCAGTGCTGTGATTAGGCTACTTGTGGAATTCTAATTGGAATAATTGAACATCCAGTTTGTTTACACTACACTTGTCGCAAAGAGAACTATTCGTCATTTGTGACATGCGAGCCAATGCTTCGTGTGATATGCAATCAAAACTATTTGACGAACTTAATCGGAGTCAATGGGGAAAATAAAAACTTAATTTGTTACCTCATTAAATTATACATATGAAAACGTATAATTCACCCGCTTGTTCTGCTTCCCAATAATCTTAATTTCATTGATGCTAACAACACGCGGCGATAAGAGCTGCGAAATTGATATCAGCTAACGGCTTGACCCGAATCAATATTGTGAAATGCCGCTCGCCTGCATTGATATTTCAGAAAACGCTCGCACCTTCGGAAATATGTCAATTAAATTATTCTTACTAAGCACAACTTGTAAAAATTCATTGCAGGGCGCTTACTGGATTTTGTAGGTATGCTAGGTTTTTTCGTAGCACCTGAAGGATACCTATTCATCATTGGTACACTAAACAATACTTATCAATGCATGTCTTCTAAGTGGATAAACTGCAGGGGCACGGGACGGGGCGTTATTAGAAGTTTGGAAGATGTAATCAAAATAAAAAAATAATTCTAAAATAAATTCTGTATAATATAGTGGGTTTGTCCAGTAAACTTCAAATTCGGAGACCATTGATAATAATATGACAACGCATCCAGGATTAGGACCCTATAATGGTACAGGAGCATGTTGTGATAAGACATACCGCGGTTTGTTGGGCCATACGACGGCATGAAAAATTCCAGATATCCTGATAGAATTGATTCCACCCATGTCAGCCTATGTTAGGAGAATTTTATCTGATTAGGTACAATCACTGACCAGATTTATCCGAAAATATTAATTTGCGTAATACCTGGCATGAATATGAATCTGGGTCCAGTTTTTTAATGTTTTCTCTGCAGAAGAAAGTTTCAATTGTAATTTCATATATGACCTAGCTTGACTCTGCTATACATACCAACCTTATAAGAAGGTTACATCGGCAGTGCAGATTTAGACCTGAAGCAAAACGCAACTAGGAACGTATGAATATCGTATATCGTATCTAAAGTAGCAATGATTTCGGACAAATCTCTGCAACCTTTAATTTGGTGCATTCAATTTGGGGGGTGGATTAAGATTATTCCGTACTGTTGGCGGGATGGAAAAATAGGTGTCTTGAAGAACAATTGGAAGTTTATCATTCTGGGCACAGGACACTTACTAGCCCATTTCGGCTACTGTGCATATTTTACACACAGGATGATTACAGTTGAACCCAAGGCTTCTCCTGCCGAAATTATAATGGCCATATTCTTTTTAGGCCTTGGTTGTATGTCGCTTCCGCAACTCTTTTTCAATCTTCACCGTAGCCTGGACTATCAATTTTATTTCAATACGGTGTTAGGCCTCAATGAATTATCATCAGGTAAGCTGGTACGAGGTTATTTGACTTGTACTCTTAATTAAATATTCACTGCATGCATGTCCAATCTTTTGCAGTTATATTCTTTGGATCATCGAAGCGGGTAGCGTCAGATGGCTTGGAATTGCTGAATATGGCACTATTTACCATGGCTCTTATTTCTGCAGTTCTATTAGCTCCAGCTGCATTGTATTCTACGTTAAACGGATTCAAAGTTTTTAGAATAATTAAACCAAATGGACCGTTCAAATGGGTCGGCATCTTCAACGCCTCAACTTGTATTTTGATCTGCTGTTTGGATTGGATTACGGTCCTAGGAATGGTCCTCACTATTCTGATCGATACTAACTCTATAAGCAAATGGATCCGTCAATTCAATAATTCCTGGTTAGCATAATTCCAGTAATTCCATCAATCTGATTGCAAAGCAATGGTACATTATTGGTACCAGCATATTTTAATTGATTTTTAAAGGAAACGCCAAGGTTTAACGAATTCAAGGAAAGCAACATTCCGTCGACTCTATCGAGCCTACCAAATTCGACACTCCCTGGCACTTGACACGGTCAAATATATCTTGCCAATCGTGATTCCTGTTGCGGAAATGCTGCTTATCACCTCGATCTTTTCTGTTCTTCGCCTATTTCATTCTATTGGGCCGATCAATGTCGTAGGAATAACCACGATCGGAATTTTTACGGGGGTCGTACTGAAGATGGCCATTGAAGTGGCAGTTCGTGTGACGGAAACATCCAGGGAAACGCAGAACTTAGCAATTCATCCCAAATGTGTCAATTGGTTGAAAATCGAGGATAAACAATTTTTCAAATCCTGTCGACCCTTTAGATTCACAGTTGGGAGCAGTTTTACACTGCGGAAAGATTCCTTTGTTCGAATTATTGATTCAGTGGTCATCACTGCAGTAATTAACTTGCTCCTGACATTTTAATTATCATTTGCTCGAAATACCTGAATAAGTAATTTGAACAATCTATGTATGTACCTACCTAAAGATGCTCAGTTTTCAGCAAGCATTTCAGTAAACAATGTGTACATGGACTTGTCCCACATTTCATACCCAGCCATAACGAAATGAAGAGAATCCGCCTGATAAAGCACTGGATTGATTATACCCCATCCTAAAGAGAACTGATCCATCATATTCAGAAATCGAATCGAATCTCCATTGGCCAGCTTCGAAATCTGTATGTTAATGTTAGCCACGCGGACGAAGGTATCCGTGACGCGTCTCGGAAAAATTCCGAAAAGTAGAATTTTCGTGGTGGGCAGGAGGTCACGAAGTGTATTAACCAGCTTGACGATACCAGCCACAATCTCTTCGTCCGTATCCTGGTTTCCGCTAATATTGTTTCCACCGATGTGAACGGCTACAAGTTTAGGGCTCAGACTTGTCAATTCTCCATTTAGGACGCGCCAAAGAACATTTTCGATTTTGTCACCGCCGATACCGTAATTGACTGCTCCGAGAGAGGCGTACTTGGCGTCCCAAATTGCCTGGATTCAATCATCGATCGAATAAGACATTAATCTTAACGATGCACGTATTAGATTGGTTACATAAAAACACTATACCTTTCCTTCACTGTCGAACCCATCTACGATTGAAGCACCAAAGAAAACGATGGGAATTGACCCATTGCTATTGGCCGAGTTTTCGACGAAGGAATTATGCCGATTTCGCCATGCCTCAGTGTCCACTGGCACTGGATCCGACGGAGAACCTTTTGGCAGATTAATATTTCCGTGTTATCGTCACATATTCCTTGTACATAAGTAAAATTGCCACGTATGTGACAATCTCAGCAGTTTTATAGTGTCATTACTTGATTACTTACCTGAAATTGTCGAAATAGCCACAAATGTAAGTAACAGCGCTGGTAGGATTAGCTTAGCCATTGTCGAGAAGCTGTGCTAAATGTTGCTCAGTGATTCCGATCAATCGCACTGTATCAGTCTCTTCTAAAGTTACTTTTCAATTTATAGGTGAAGTTAACTTGTCAACTGGCTGAGCTTCTTTGGATTAGCGTTTGAGTGGCTGATAACGATAGTCGAAGTGTTCAATTCAATTATAATTAAGTTAGAATAAGTCAACAAATCAAATAATTTGTCATTTTATCGATAGGGGTGTCGCAAGCTCATTGTTTTTCAAAGATATCATGAGGTGCTAGTAGACGTCAGAGTGGTCGATAAGGATTATACGTAAATGCCGAAGCACAAGTTACGCTGCACTCCTATCTGACCACGCCACATTACTTAGTTAAAAACAAGATTTAGATAATGATTTACCTGACCTTGCTGATTTAGCGATTGGTACTTGGTCGTAGTGTACATGTACAAGCGGACAATCGTGATTATTTCATAAATTATTTGAGGTTCTGATTTAAGGTAAGTATCTACGAATTGAATTCAGGCCTTGGAATTCTATGTAGTGTAGGTACCAATAATTCGACGCATTTCAAAAATAGCTTAAAAAATCACACGTCAAATCAACACGCATTGCTCATAACTCTTTACACTATTTATTATAGTAACTTTTAACTTGGTTATGGTTAGTCGTGTTATATGTACTAAGCTAATTCATACATTCTAGTCATTAGGAATATATAAATTCATATAAAAGTGGCACAAGAATAATTTCGTAACGTATATCTGTATGGTATAAGTCCGGTTCAACAGTGGTACTCGAATTTTGAACAAGGAAAACCAAACAAGCTTTCCCAAAAGTGTCTCTTCCGCACAATATTCCGCATTCCGCACAACAATAACAGTGTTCGTTTTTTAACCTATTAATTATCGATAAATGATATTGCCTTGTTCTTTGGTCGCTATACTCGAAATAGCAGAGTTTTAGTAACAAAAAAAAAGATTGTGTTACTACTTTGTGCTGCGGGTAATTAAAATTAGCTTATAAACTATATAATATAATTGTCTCAAAATATCTCTAATTTTTCGCATACTATCGCTGAGCTACCGCTAAATGATTAACAGAACAGTAATTACTAAAGCATATTGTAGTACAGTGTCACACAAATCAAATAATTTTCATTCGCCGAAAGAACGAAATAAGTGTTACGGATTAACAGCATTACACCTGTGTAAATTACACACAGTAGATTAAAATCAACATTATATACACTTCAAATTCAAAGCGTAAATTGAGTTATATATGTATAAATCCCAGCAATTTACAAGGCTGACCGATACCGAATAAGGTAAGGTCTCGTATTTTGGAAATATTGTACGTATTGTCGTCGTTTATCTTCGTAAGTTAGCCAAATTTTGATTGCATTGATTTGATAGATTTGTATTTGTATTGTTATCACTCGTTACGAACACTGAGGATAAGCACCGCGTACTACGTTAATACATTTAACTCTTAATTTTAATCGTAATTCGTAGTCACACGGACTTACAACTGACTTACTAAATTGCACCGAGGCGCTGAGCTAAAATATAGATTAATTGCACACCATATATAAACAGTTCGCGTATCGGTTATCGCGTAGACGGTTACGGTAACTCACAACTATTTTCACAATTATGTAATTGCATATATGTATATGTATATATCCATGATATATTGCTTTGCTGCCATTCAACGCAAAAGCAGCGAATTCATTTGATGTGCAGCTTGCAGCTCACTCGACACAAACCAAGTATCATAAAGGCTGATTCCTGATTCTACGGCTATTCTGCCTGACTACGTTCTATGCTGATTGATTGGTTGACTCCAAATCGAAACCCTCCATATGCGTTTCAGTTCAGAGTGTATTAATTAGGATTGTATTATTAATGATTTTTCTTAGTCGAGAGTTGCAAATTAGTTGAACGTGACATTGAGCTTCCCGAGTAGTAACTCGCTGAAGTGGTACTATGGGATTTACGAGCTGGGAGAACTTGATGATTCGCATTACTCGGTCCAGTTGAACGACTACGGCGGTGGTGATGATGAACGACGTTGTTCTCAGACTTGGAGGTTGAAAGTTTCTGTAGCTTCGAAGCTCGCATTCGAAGTATAACAAAATTGAAGACTGTCCAGAGTAAAAGTGCTCCGATTCCAATGAGCCAAAACATTGATATATGCCTGAGTATTCACAATATGGAGTAGGTTAGCATTATGCTTTCTTGCTGATATCATAACATACAGCAGCGATGTGTACTTACTTTGGAATAGGCTTTGTAATGGTAACAGGGTCGAATTTGGCCACAATGAGAAATTCAGTCGCTACAATGGCCAAAACAATCCAGGACTGTCGACCAAACGTCTTGCAATCAGGGTCATCCAGATACTGGAACGTTTCTCTCAATGCTACTGCTCCCCAGAAGAGTAATGCAAATAATCGAACTAGATTCAAGTAGTGTCCAGGTGGGACCCACAACACAAATTTTAAGTAGAACGTGTTGAGTTCCGCAAGTAAAAACTAAAGAACAAGAACAATGTAAACAGGTTAAAGTTACAAGTTAATCTATTGTAGCAACTATAGACAAGACAAGCACTAGACTGACCATTGACACGATTCCGAGCACAGCAACCCAGCGTCCTAGACTGGATGTAGCTTTCCAGTCAAATTCAATCCAAGTGTAGGGACCGAATTGACCAAATATACGTTTGAGTTTGGCCCTGAAACAAAATTATAATAAGCAAAATCATAACACGAACTATCATAGGTACTTACTACAATCGCACATTTTATTAGTTCGTACCTGTAACCTGGAATCTTCCACAACCCTCGCCAATAATATGTTTTGACTTGACAATACTTCAGCGTTTTGATGCCGACATAAATTCCGAGCCCGTTACATAGTAGAGCGTCTAATATCCACTGAAATATGAATAAACACAATGTCAACGCGTTTTACAATCAAATCAGGTACCTATATGAACTTACATGATCCCACCAACACTCACCTGGAAAAAAGGGAAAGCAAAAATCAACGCACAACATAACAAAATTCTAATGTAACTGATTAGAATACGTCAAGTAACAAGTAACTCACTAAAGTTTGGAAGCTGATGTTCGAGCGTATACTCCAGAATCTCAAACATGACTGAGATGACAGTACAGAGCCACCAGTCCCTCAAAACCATTGTCTTGAGCCACCAACCAAAGAAGTGCATAGGAACAAAGAGGTCTAACTTGTCCCAAATATTGTGGAACGGATCCGCATTGTCCGGATCATACAATAGACAATTTCCACCGTAACTTCTTTCTTCTAGAGGTGTTCCCAGTTTGGCGTCTACGTGTCGAAGTAGAATACGAGCATCTGTGGCACTCTAAATCATTCAATCAACAAAATAAGTACCGCGTCGAAGTCCATGGTTTAGATTTGAAAATTTCGAATTTTCAAGCATTACTTGGAACAGGACAAAAATGAGACTGAGTTCATAGACAATTGATGCACAGAACATAAGGCGCCAGAAGGCGGGATGAGGTCGGAGAAACGGACCGTCTGGGATGACCGTGACACCCAATAAAATAAAAACACAGACACATGCTGTCATTCCCCGCTTTGTGTTGTATTCCGAGTCATCTAGAGCAGTCTCCAGCAGTGCAACGTAGACGAGTACGGCAATCATGAGTATTAGAACGGTAAGTGTATGTGCTCTCCTGAAATTAAATATCAGAAATAGTTTCAATGCCAGGATAAGCATATAGTTAAGTAAAGGGTTAAATTCATATAATAGAATGGTCATACCAAAAATAAGACATGGTCCCATCGTCGAAGAACTGAATCTTTCGCTGTTTCTCTCGCACCCAGTCAATCTCATTGTCTTCATCCTCATCTTCACCGTCAGTGGAAACTCCTGTGGATGATTCCTCAGAAAGAGTGGACGACATACTTTCCAAATGAATCTTCCCGGCTCCATGTTGATGGTGACGGTGAGTCTCCGGGTGCTCATGGTCACCGATCATATTCCCGTTCATTTTATTTCCATACACTGATTCTGAAATACGGAAAAGATACATAAACCTTTAAATGTCTAGTACCTTGCAACTTGCAAGAGTTTAACTATCAGGTAATGATATGATTGATTTATTAACGATGAAGTAAAGTAAATACTATCATCCTGCATTATGTAATCTGTCAGTGTTCAATGTTTAATTAAGTAATTGGGATCCACCCACGAGTCCTCTTTAAGTTAACTTGATGAATATCTAACGTTATGTTTATATACATTCGTAGATCTAGAATCCAACCTCAACCTCAAAGCCTCAAACGTCCAACGATTCAACATTTATGCACCTACTGCTAGTTAGCAACAAGCAACAGCATAGGTTCTGTCACTTGTAGTTAGCGCCTACGTCAACATTAGTTTATCAACGCGAGTGAGAGAACTGACTGACTGCATAGTCAATAGTTCACGTGTAAGACGCATGCCGCTAATCTTAATCGTCTTAAGTAAAGCTTTATGGCACCACACTCGGTCGGTATCATGTAATGGCACGAATATTTATTGGTTTACAAAAAAGAATGACTGGACGGGAACCCAATGAATGAAATGGAAGAAACAAATAGAGCAAGTAAATGGATCACAGTAATTATCGATCACAATAATTTTAGTCATCTTGCTTGTTTAGAATGAGTATCGCTATCGCTAGGCCTCAGGAAATCGGGGCAGGCTGGCATGCCTAATCAAATACATCTATTGTGGAGATGGATAGCTTAGAATCTCGAAACCTATCCTTCCACTCACGGTCAATGCTATTAGCTTTACGTGTGAGTGGAAGGATAGGTTTTGGGTTTCGAAAGGCCCCAAGGCAGGAGCCCAAAGATGAAAGATATTTTTCGAGAGGCCTCAAAGCAGGAGTCCAAGGATAGGTCTCGAGAGGAACCAAGGCCAAGGCAGCAAGAGTCCAAAGACAAAAGATATTTTTCGAGAGGCCCCAAAGCAGGAGTCCAATCCAAGGATAGGTTTCGAGAGTCCCCAAAGCAGGAGTCCACAATAAACCGCCTAAAAACCCTAAAACATAACTTCTACAAAAAAGTATTTTAGTGACAGGCACGCAGAGATCAGTAAATGTTTCCGGAAACGAATCCTGGCCTCACAAGACATGAGTGTCACAATTTGTATTATAGTTATATTTGATATTGAACTATTTTGCAGCTTGGTTTGTTTTGGTATTACTTTCGTTGGTTGGATTATACCAAGTGGCCTATTGAGAAATTTTCTAAGTAAAACGTCCAACCGTCGTCGCACCGTCCCAATAACTGCGATGATTAAGTTTAAGTGTGCAAATAACATTTACATATATTTGTGTCACGCTTTATATTCGCAGATGTTTCACTAGTTTTCTTCCTACAAATTCTGATAATACATAATAATTCTTAATAATGGATAATGGGTAATGCATGTACAGGATAAGATAATAGTTTAACTTAGAAAATTTCTCAACAGGTCACTATTGGTATAATCCAACCGGTTGGAGTACAGAGCCCACAGAGCCTGACACCTGCCTAATGAGAGATTTTCTGTGTACGGATAAATTCATTTTCCAGAAAGACATTCACATCTAAATAAAGCGGAGCGGAGGAAAAATAGGAAAAAAACAAGACATACAACTTACCAGTTGCCAGTTTTGACTTTCACTTCTCGGGGTCTTGTGGTTGATTGTGGTCTGCTGTTGGCTGTGGTTGACCAGGATAGGAGGGTTGACAATTATGAAGTATTGATAATGGCTTCTCAGATGTCAAACTTCAGTCAAGAAGTAGGATTAGTGATTAGGAGAAGTCAGAAAAACTGAAAATAAACTTGTGGGGAGTTGATGAGCTGGAGTGTCTACATATGGCTACTTTCTTGGACTATTAATAGGAAGATAATTAGTGTAAAGTAAAGTCAAAAGTTGAAAGTGTTGAATGTTGAATGTGTGCAAATGAAGGGGGTATAATAATAAGCTTGAGAGCGTCACGGTGGCGTGGTGGTTCACGACCACGAGTCATGTACATATGATATGAATGCGGGAGAAATAAGGAGAAATATGAGGTGATCTTTATTTTGAAAAATGTGTCCCACTACTTCCCTCACCTGACTCACTCTAAACATTCCAGTCCCGCGAGGCTCAACTTCCTCAACAACAGCCAATGAGCAATGAGGGAAAGACATTAGGTTTGTTTTGGAAAAGGATTAAATAAAATAGGTGCTCAAAGTTTGAAAGTAAACGTGGTCGTTGTAAGGTCAAAGGTTACTAGTGGATGGTGAACTGAGGCCGGAGCACCATGTCTGCCTTTCGCCAGGACCTCCCTCCGCCCGGCGGATACAAGCCTATTCCTTTCGAGCGGATTGAGGCACGCAAACTTCTCGGATGTAAGTCATGGAAATGCAAGATCAAAGATTGAATTTTTTTAATGTAACGTAACTTTAAAGATGAAAGTTTTTGCGTTTCATCGTTGACCTTACCTTACCCTTACCTTTATCGTATCATATCTTAGTCATATCATAAGTGACTTGGATGTAGGGCAAGACAGAATATACCAGAGAAATTAGATGCGCACGTCCAGTCTAACCCTTTTTGATATGTACCTAGTACTAAATAAGGTTGAAGCTTAGCTATACTTTCACTTTTACTTTGACTTTTGGCAATGGTATGTTTCATGCATATGTATGAATACTGTGACCAAATGTGTAGAATAAAAAATAAAACCTTCCTTGAACCCGTTTTCATGCATCTGGTGCCTCGCTTTGTATGACGTTTTAGGTGTTCATCAAGGCCTCAACTTCCAAATAACGGTTTTGCGGTATTTCATACATATTATTCTATTTGGTGTAAGACAGAAATACAACATTATGTCAGATAATGTTGGTTGGTTGATTTGATCATTATCGAGTAATGTTTAATGTTACGTGTATGTGCAAATGAAAATTATGAATATGACATGAGAATATAATATGCAACGGCACTATTGCTAATGTTGTTGTGTGAGGCCAGGAACGTTGCCGGAAACGGTTCCTGATCGTTCCCTGCCAGTAAGATCCTGATTAAGCTCAATAAAAACAATCCTATACAGGTGAAATGCACGTAAAGATTAGGAAATTGTTTCCAGTTCCTGGCCTAACTAATAACTCACACAACATCAGTAATGCCCATACCCATACAATATCTGTACAACATAGACTACACGATTACGTTCAGTTGACAGTAAATGGTGGAGGATATTAGATGTTTTACGGCGTAGGTCGTTAATGGTAGCTTTGGGTTGGGCTGATTTTCAATTTCCATCTGCGCTTTGTGCCTTTGCCCTTGCTTGCACCGCTCATCGGTACTTAAATCTAATTACTTATTCTGTTCTATTCTTGTGTTACAGCGAAAACAATTATATTGGCCTACTTTGTGGCCACCTTTGGAGGGAGTTACCTCTGGCATTTGAATAATTGCAAGAACAAGCGTCTGGGATTGGAAAATCGTAGTGCTCGACATGCTCTTCATCCAATGATTCTGGCTGAGAAGGACCGAGCGTAAGTACTGAACTGAACTGAACATCGGTTCTTTTTGTATTTTAACATGCCCAAATAAATCTGGTCGCTCGTTTGAACATATGCTTAAGTTATTTCTTCATATTTATATTTACAGCTACTTGGCTCATTTGCGTCGTAACCGGGACGAAGAAGAGCGTCTCATGGCCAATGTGCCCGGATGGGTTGTGGGCACCTACTACGGGAATCCTATTTACAAGACCGTGCCAGCAGATGAATGGCACGACGTAACTTTGAATGAGGTAAGACTGAATGCTATACCGTCCGTACCCTTATCAATCATGGATCATCAGGTTCATGTTCCAAGCCAATGAATATTTACATACATTGTTCACTGTTTTTGCAGTATTATGCTCATTGCAACGTCATGGATATCAACCACCATGCCAACATTCATAAATATTTGTAAGTAAGGATTCTTGAATTGAAAGTCAGAACGTGAACGTTGAGAAACTACTATGTAGAACTATAAATAATTACTGTACTGTCAAGGCCTTATAAGATACAACAAAATATTACACAGAAAGGTCGTAGTCTGGTTTGGAATTATATAAATAAAAATCAGTTTGTTTGATTCGAACACAATCTCAGTGAAAGACACCAATTTAATTTTGATACGATGCGGGCTGAGGTTTAGGTTTTACTGAATTATTTAAAATTTAGACGCGAATTCTGAATTTAGTTGAAATTATTAGATTAGGGATACTCGTCTGGAATTGGAATTTGAACTTGGCTTGAGGATAGCTGGAGAGACGGACAATTCGATGGTTCGGGGTTCCAGTAATTGTACTTTGGGTCATGTCGCTTTTCTCGTTCATCCGCCTCATGAGCTTCTTTCACAGAAGTCTTGGCATGGTCACCCATGTACACCTCGTCCGTTTTCTCACTCAGCCATTCCAAATGGAGCAATTGCGTAGAGCGGATCCGGTCGTTCTCCAAAACAAATATTTTCTTGAACACCTCCACACAGGCAGGCGACAGCTCAGGGGTTTCCGGAAATCTCAAACTATTCACCATTTCGTTCATGTCCACCTGTGAAGTGTCGAATGGGAATTTCCCGAAGAGAATGCTGAAGAGAACCACACCGGAAGCCCAGACATCAGCCAGAAGTGGGGAGTAGGGATGTCGGAGTAAAATTTCTGGAGCCATGTAAGTGAGTGACCCACAGTAATTCGTGAACTTGGTCCAGCCTGAGTTAGGGATGTCTTCAAACCAAGTGATTTCACCAGTAGAGAAACCAAAATCGGAGAGTTTAATGTTGAGGTCCATGTCCAGTAAAATATTTTCACACTTGATATCTCTGCATATTGTGAAGACGGAAGGTTTAGAACCTCGAAAAACCAATCGTCCTACTCACCGGTCCATGCTATTAGCATTACGTGTGAGTGGAAGAATCATATATCCTTCCGCTCAGCTGTCCTTGCTATTATCATTACGTGTGAGTGGAAGAAACCTATATCCTTCCACTCACCGGTCCATGCTATTAGCATTACGTGTGAGTGGAAGAAACCTATATCCTTCCACTCACCAGTCCATGCTATTAGCATTACGTTTGAGTGGAAGAAACCTTATCCTTCCACTCACCGGTCCATGCTATTAGCATCACGTGTGACTGGAAGAAACCTTGTCCTTCCACTCACCGGTCCATGCTATTAGCATTACGTGTGAGTGGAAGAAACCTATCCTTCCACTCACCGGTCCATGCTATTAGCATTACGTGTGAGTGAAAGGACAAGGTTTCGAGATTCTGAGCCATCCGTCTCTACAATAGATAGGATTTCAGATACCAAATAAATATGGGTCAACTGAAGTAGAATCTTTGGGATGAATGACCTACCGATGAGCAACTTCCATGTCATGGCAGTACTTGACGGCGGAAACAAGCTGAGCAAACCATGTCTTGGCCTGATCTTCGTCAACAGCATCATTTGCTTTGAGATATTGCAACAAGTTTCCATTTCCGACCAGTTCCAGGACAATGTAGACCCGGAATTTCGTTTCCCATGCTCCAAAGTAGCCCACAATATTGGGGTGCTTCAAGAGCTTGAGCATCCGAACTTCATGAGGTAACATTCGTAGAGCTGCCTCGGCCAAATTACTCTTCTTTGAGTAGATTTTAACGGCCACGTTGAGGCGATAATCTTTGTGGTGTGCCATCTGAGTTAAAGTATCACTCAGGTAATTATTTCTAGCCAACGACATCGCATAGTATTACGAATAATATTAGCATGTGGAATAACTCATACTAACCACAACTTTGCTGAAAGAACCATGACCCAAATTTGCTATCAGTTCAAACCCTGACTCTTCAAAGATTTGATTATTTCTGTCCGTGTCCGAAATAACATTTTGGTGACCCCAGGGAAGATTTCGAGTCAGGCCTTGAAGTCCTTGCTGGAAGTAAGGTCTGGGATTGACGGTCCATAACCCAGCGGGTAAGCCGAGTTTACTGGCCATGAGCCCCTTTCTATCCGACCTGCCTAGTATGTAAACTTAAAATTTTGATGTGTCAAATGTAGTGCTACTGCAGAATCACAGTCACAGCTAAAGCTAAAATTAATTCTAGCTTGTAGCTAGTTGCTAGCTCTAATGAAAACCAAGAAACATGACCAATTAAAAAAAAATCTAAACGAAAACGGGTTCTAACAGAAGGAAGTACAAGTATCCAGTCTCCATAGTATTCTAGAATCTCTGATTTTATTATGATAAGGAGGATAGAGGATACCATCTGTTTCTGTTTCGCTTCAAGGTAGTTTGTACTGAATAAAGAATCTAAATCTACTTAGGTTTAGGTATATATAAAAATATATAAATGCTTAACAAAGCTACCATGAACACAATTGATATGTACCAGTCAATATTTCCATTTCCATTGCTTATTAATCTTCAGATGAGCTTTCTTCGGATTCGGATCTGGAAGCAACCTGATCAGAGTCCCAGTCGTAATCATGCTCTGGAACCCGAGCCCGAGTCGGTGGTTCTTTTTGATCCTCATAAGTAATTCCGTCTCCTTCGCCAAGCCCAGCTGGAATGCTCAATACCTGCTCTTCAACTTCAGTAATTGGAGCATTGGAAGCAACTTCCGAAGAGCCAGCCACATCTACGCCAGAATTCTTAGGAACTACGGCATTAGCTCGAAGGACTTGAGAAGTGAAGGTGTAATCAGAAGTCCCTGGCTGATTGTATTCCGTGCTAGAAGTCAGTTGAACAGCGGAAACCTTTTCAACGAGTGTCTTGATATTGTCATTCGTCCCTTCGGGCTCAGCGTCACCGGAAACTTGCTGAGAAATATCTGGATTTGTTAGAGCAGTATGAGCCCCAGCTTTCTCCATTTTTTGTAGAGCAATTTCAAACTCTGGATAATCATCATCGAGACATTTCAGAGCATCTTGAAGACTAATCGTAGCACCCCACCCCATTGATGTCTTCATCCGATCCAATTTTTTGTAATGCACACTGAGTGCAAGAGCTTCCGCAGTCGTAATAGCCATTGAGTCAGTTTCATTTGATGGACCAGCACCACTTCGTTTTCCAAACAACTTCCCCAGTTGAACATCGCAAGGAGTTTGATGCCCGATTGAGTCCAATCCCTTGAAAGTTGTGACGAGGCTAATGCATAAATTGACTTGACTTTGGAATCTCAAGATTTGGGCTCGTTCATTCGGAAATCCAAGAAAAGTAACGACAGAGCCGAAAGAACCAAATCGCCCAGCCCGTCCCATACGATGGATGTACGTAGAAATATCCTGAGGACATTCGAAGTTAATGACAAGATCAACACTCTCACAGTCAATTCCACGTGCGATGAGGTCAGTAGCTACCATTAGACGACATTTTCCTTGTTGGAATTGGTCCAAGGACTCCAAACGAAGTTTCTGACTCATGGCACCAGACATAAGCACAACGTCAATCCCAGCGTATTTCAGCTCGTCGTAGACTCTCTCGGCTCTGCGTGAAAAAATGTATTTATATCAAAACATGTTGTGCGGATCAAGATCAGCGACACATATTGAGTATAGTAAATATATAACGGAAACTCACTTCAGCTGATACTGAGAGAAAATAATTCCTTGAGAAAAAGGAACTCTGCGGACAAGCTCGAGCAAGCACCGAAATTTCAGCTTTGAAATATCTTCCATCTTCACAGACTGATCCGGTTCAGGAACAAAGTCCAAAACTCGACGAACATCCAGAGCAAATTGTTCAACAGCGAGAAGCACCGGAGCAGTTGTGTCCAACTGAACTTTAATTGGTGTATTCATGAACCGAAGGATGAAATGGTCCAGGTCGTTCGGGTAAGTTGCACTGACAGCAAGGACTTGTCTCGAGGCTGGCATGGCGTCATAAATGTACTTCAAGTCAGCAAAGAATGAATCATCAAGAAGTTTGTCCGCTTCATCCAAAACAAAGACTCGAACAGCGGATAGATCCATTTCATACTCTCGAATCAAATGAGCAATTCGGCCAGGCGTTCCAAGTGCAATGTGACAACCTTTCATTCGACGAGATTCTTTGTCCAATGGTTTTCCTCCGATAAATGTTTTTACCTTCAAACCTAAAATAAATGAACATTGTTACTTTAATATCCATGGCAGGGTGCACTGGTGCATTCATATCGCTAAGCATCAACTAAATATGTAATTCCGCACAATTAGAATTTCTCAAATGTACTCACCATTTCTGAAGGCGCCAATAGACTTGATGACATACTTGCTCTGATATGCAATTTCACGGCTAGGGCACAGTACAAGGGCTTGAATCTGCTCAGTTGGCAAATGCACGCTTTCCAGTGTAATCACAGAAAACACACATGTTTTCCCAGTACCAGATTTCGCTTGGAGCAGGAGATCTGCAGGAGTAATTACAATAAAATATTTAAGTACCTACTACCGTTGCTTACCCACGCCAACGTTAATAACGAGCTGATTTAACTATACATAATTATTCATGTACTTACCAAACCCAAGTCGACCTAATGGAATCGCTCGTACTTGAATCGGTGACGGTTTTTCAAACCCACAGCTTTTCAACCCTTTCATAACTTCTTCTGTCAATTGAAGTCCAGTGAAATCCAGCTCAGAATCACGTCCTTCGACAATGACATCCGCTGACCTGGGTTTCTTGCTCAAGTCATGGGCCAGAGTGGACTTCTCGATTGACTCTTCTTCAACAAAATCCTCCTGGATCTTCTCTTCAACTTCAATACCAGCCATGATTCCACCAGGGGTACTGCGAGGAAAATCCCATTGAAGAAAAAACAGGTAAGTAAATTAAAATCAATCAAAATAGCAAACAGAAAAATTCAACTTTGGTCTACATATCTATGACGAGCACAGATGACAGAGAATAGAAAATTATCACGCTGCTGCTGGTCTAAAATTAAACAGCCGCGGAATAAAATGGACTGTGCTTTTCAAGTACGAAATCGAAAATAATTCTTCGAGCAATTGGAAAAGGAGATTTCTTTGAAACTTTCATTATCAATTATTAACATGATGCAGACGACTCGTTAGCCAGTCAGTACCAAGTTAGTACAACACACCGACACTGACAACTGACACACGTCACACGTGTACGTGTACTGACAACTGACAACTATGAGTTGTGAGTACACACGTGTGTTGATGGTTGAGTCAAGCAAGGTATGGCGATTCAAACACAAGTGACAAGTGACAAGCTAACACCGCAAGTAACTTTACTTTCAACTTTTGACCTTCAACCTTACACCTTATGCCTTACCTCACGAACTATCACTATTAGTTGGTTCGTTGTTCGTCGACTCGTAGCTCGTCACGGTCACTCGTGACTCGTGGACACCTACAACCTACAATCTACTGCTAACTGCTCTCTTCAATCTTGAACGTTTAGGTATTTCTTGTTCGTGAACATGGACAGCGGTATTGTCCTTGTGTCATATGAAGTTCAGGTGACAGTTGACAGTTGACAGTACAGTCAACAGTGACGACAGGTGACAGGTGACAGGTTGTTGGCGGGACCAACTCCAATTTGAATCCGGGTTCCCCTATACACAGTCGAGCCCCTAGACAAGTGACAGGTAAGGTTGATAAGGTAAAATTGGACAACGAACGTCACCGTTGACCGTGAATTTTCAAAATGCAAAATGTTGAATCTGATTCTGATTCTGAATCGGAATATCTAATTCGTAATTCGTGATTCGGGCTTGTGGCAAAAATCCCGCATCGCACCACCACCACCACCCTGTCTGTGCTGTCCCGCCTTCTTGCAATAGAACAGATGCATGCTTACCTCAAGTCACCTCACGTGTAGTATTTGGCATGTAGAAAGGCACCGCATGGGATGGCGGGAGTTGGGACTGAGGCCTCGCTCGGTGCATGCCCAACATCTTATCCAAATTCACTGTCCTGTACAGCTCAAATGAATATCCGGCATGCCCTCTGCGAGGCGGGAAGAGGCCTGTCTATATGTAGTGCAATCTTTAATTCATTTCTTTTTTGTTTTATTTTTTCTTCTTATTCACTCGGCGTCTCGGCGTCCTTTCTTTTGCTGTTTTACTTTGTCCCCGTCCGTTCATTCTCATCAGTCATCTTTCACATTCGCAAGCTATTACATACGCCTCAGTCAGTTCTGCCTGTCAACCTGTCACCTGTCACCTGTTGATTCTTGCATTATTGGTCTCTCTCGTCACCCAACATACATTTGACATTGTTTTCCTGTTCGCAGTCATCAGTTGGTGTATGGCGTGGTTCACCACCACCAACCACTGACCACACGAGTGACGAGATCTGAAAATTGACGAAAATTTGACGTTTGACATTTTCTCCGAGTAAAGTTGTTGGTGGAGCGCGCGGGTACATCATATGTCATACATAGTACATGTAAGTAATTTAATTTCAGTCGTATTATTTATTACATTCAATTTTTTTTACCCTTTTCATTATTACATATTATGTAAGTTGTAAGTTGTAGGTACAAGCAGCAAGGTAACGAATGGATAGAAAGTCAAAAGTACTTCATACATACAGGGTGGCTAACTTGCCTAGGTTCAGGCCCTGTGAGATCCAGTGAATCCAGGCAGAGCCTGGATACACTGTGGCCGCGTACACTATGGCTAACTCAAAAGATTGAATTGGTTTCGCCGGAGGCGGAAATTGCGAGCTCGCCAGAGTGCGCGGGATCCCGCCT
>JAQFYT010000297.1:0-28563 GCA_034694925.1 Ceratophysella denticulata
TGAAAGTCCACTAATTCTGCTCTAGAAAAAACGAGCCAAAAAGACAATTCCTTGATTTTTTACATATCCCCTGTATATTAAACCCCAAAAAAATTTTGCGCGCTTACGCGCGCAAATTCTTTGCCGGAAAATTGCATTTTTTTGCGCTTCGCGCAAAAAAATTCAATTTTCCGGAGCCAACCGCCACGGGTTATAGTTTTCATAAGCCAGGGCCGGGCCAGCTCTCATTTAGCCACTGGCCACGGTAATTGTCAGGTAGGTTTTCTTAATGCAAGCCTTGTGTTGTAGAGCTAATTCAGAATTGATGTGATCGACGCGATTTTTAGAGTTGTATTAACTTCGGCGAGGTTAGGTTCCGAAGAGTTAGGCTAGGTTATTTTCAGAGTCTCACCAACCTTACAAAGCATATCTAAGCTGATTCTTTAAGGCCTAACCTAACCAAAGTTATACAGCTCCAATAATCGCGTAGACCACATGCTGTATCAATACCGCATTATTCTCAATGCGGGATTACAACGTGTTTAATTAAAATACATACGTTACATACAAGCTATGGACATACATATAGTCAATTTGAAAGGCTGCAAACTAAATTTGGATTCAAGTATAAACCTATTCACATGAAGTATCGTTAGCATAATGAATTCAGGCTAGAAATAGCACAGCAGACGAAGGAATAATAGCAGATTGTGCCATGGAGAAGGTGCAAATTATTCAATTTAACTCCCCAGCTCATTATACTGGACTTAGATTATGTTGTGATCCTTTCAAAGTATTAATTTACTGATATCATTATACAAACAAAATTCGTTAAGGTACGTAAGCTTTTAAATGCAAATGGCTGGCATTGACGTCAAGTACATGAATGTGTACGTGAGGTAGCTTAGCTGACTGGAACCCCGAAATTAGTCAATACTTGACAATTGCCAATGTCAGAAGTTAAAGGGCGAAGGATACAAACAAAGGTGTTCTGACTAATTCGTTTAAGCAAATTTCTGCTCACTGAATAACAACATAATTTCTGCAGTTTCAGTTGGTCAACAGGAAAGGAAAAGACATTAGCAGTTACTGGGTTAGGAGTGTTATCAGAAGTAGGAATTCCTAACGTGGAAATAATTTGATTTAACCATTTCCCGTGGCTCCTGTGTGTGTGAATTCTCTCGAAGATCCCGTTCAATAGATTTGCGGATAACATACCGACATAATTCTGTGTTCTGTGCAAATACCTAACTGTGCTGGCGTGTGCGTGTGTGTTACGTCTCTGCAGCCAAAAACTGTAGTTTTCCGGACATTAAGAAATTCTCGTTTCCAAATTGGTATATTTTATGGACATTAGCATTAGCCCAATTTCAGTTTCCTCTTCGAACCATTAACTACATTAACTTCAATGAGGTCCATGCAAATTTGCTTTGGAAAAGTGCCTTAAATTCTAACCACATGCAGCACGTATAAAATCGAATGTGCAAAAATCATGAAACCAAAAACCATAGCAAACCCAGCCAGGTAGCCCAATGTTGGTTTTGACCATTTAAGGCGTAGTGGACGAAGTGGACTTATATTTTGTATTATGTTATACTGAATTGAAAGTGTAAGTGTTGGGAGTCTCATTGTTGGAACCGTATGAAAAATGAAACGTTTCATGCATGCCTTCCTTCCTGAAGATGAGTGACAGACGGTTCCACAGGGATTAGGCGTACCACGAGCCCTAAAAAAGCATTATTTTTTTCTAACTGGTGAACGAACGGTCTTGACGGCAATTTCACGGTGGTCAAGTCCACGTCGGGCTCTACATCTCCTCCAATTCTACACAGTTTATTGAATTGGAATGTACTCTGATCTCTTCCGGCTACAACTCTCGGATGACAAGCCGAAATAGTTAGCTCATATACAAGAATTGGAACCCACAAAATTGTTGTAATTGGAATAAGAATGAACACCGTTTAGCATTGTTTTCTCTACCGAGGAGCATTTGAATCAACAAGGCTTCGAATAATAATAATATACCGGGCCGGACAATTTCAAAAGTTGAGAAAAAATTTAAAGACTGGTGCATTGTTCTGTCCCATGATTTATCATATTCGGCCTGACGTTGAAACTGACAGTAAATGCCCCTGCCATTTTTATTTTGTGACGGAAACTGGACAAAAGCCACAGTTTTATGAGTTTGACATGAAAGAATTTCACCCAAACTAATGCAATTTACTGAAGTCAAGATCAGTCACATTCCGAAGTGTAGTTTGTATAATATTTCGTTCATATAGTTTATTACTCACTTCCTGGACTCTTAGAAAATTGCTCTAAAAAACCTGATTTCCTAATCATAATTATGCCACGGAGTCGTAAGAGTCAAAGGCGACAGAGTTGCCAGTCCGCGTCCCCGTCCGCAGCTGCCGCCGGTAACAACCACCACTCATCATCAGATGGGAATCGCCGAAGTCGAAAAATGTCCAATGTTGGAAGTGTTCCTGGAAATGGAAAAACATCTCATCAACATCAAATCCAATTACTCCCTGATCCATCCAATCACCAGATCAAGCACAAAAGTCGAAAGCCGAGAAAAAGGTTAGGTCCGGGTGTCATATAATATGCGATCGGGGGACTACGTATGGTTTTCTATACGTAACCTAGAATTGTCTTACAGGCAACAGGTTAGGTTAGGAAAAGCGAACGCGATCCCCCGATCACATATTGACATGGGTCCCAAATATGTTGTAGCTTGGAGATGGAAGTAAAAGTAGAGGGTCATTTTTTGACACAGGGCAGGCATATTTCAAATTTCAGGATCAACGCTTACAGTAAAAACGAGTTTAGTTGAATGTCGGACGCCTTGACTTTTTGCGCATATATTTGAAAATGAGAACTGTTTTACGACAGAACCCCCGTGTCCAGCTCCAGCTCCCGATGTAAACACGAGGGAATTGAAAAAAAATGTCTGAGCTGATTGCACAATACCATAAATTCCACCCTTTTCTTTTTATGATAATGAACCTGTCCGGCGGAACAGTGTGAAGCAAGTATCAGTATTTTGATGCAGTTGACAGGCCTTGGTTGTGTGAGCTGTGCTAAGTTCAATGACTGGGTTGGTTTAAATTCTGTGTCGAATTGAATGTGTTGTACCATTCTGGATAATTCATTTCGCAGTAATTTCATCTGGTAGAACGATTTAGCTCAAAAGGGGTTATAGCCTGCAATTTTTCAAAATTGAAACTTAAATGAATTAGAAATTAAATTCAGTCATAGTAAAAAATCTTTGAATTAGAGAATACTTTACAGTTAAATCGCCGTCAATTTGCATTAAACAATTTAATTTTTTTGCGGACACTAAGCTGAACCAAAACAAAATAGCCGGTTTAGCATTTTTTTAAAAGCCACCCGTCGAAGCCATACGTTAACCATTATCTTGATCTTGAGCAATAAATTATAAACCTGGACAGGAAATTGGACAGAAAGATGATTTCGACAACAAAAAACGCTTGACAAGCAGAGCGTTTATAAAATTTTGCATAGAGAATTTACATATTAACCCAGGCACCATGCTTTGTATATTCCACTCGCATTTGTTATGCTCTGTGAAGAATTGTGATTTGATTACACAAAAAATTAAGATTGTGATGATGATACAGTGTGAGATGTAAGGTTTCCAACTGAGAACGTTTCAGTTCTTTTTTGAATTGTTGAATCTTCCTGAGATGACTGTCTTTTAGCAGATCATCGTACTTTTGAATAAGTAATATGAAATAATACACAGAATATGGGTGGAGCTCAAGAAGGTACAGGAAGGGTTGAACACTGAACGGAACATTAAAATTTTAGCATTGAACATTGAAATGGCAGAAAAAGCCAGTGGCAGAATCGGAAATGCACTGTCTGGTTTGGCTTAGCTAGACTTGAACTTATCCACACAATAACAATGAAAATATAATACACAGTAGTTGTTTGACCATTTTTTTTATACTTGAAGGCGTAGTACATTATGGGAACTGGGAACTGTCAGTATAGCATACGTTACATGCTAAATCATCTCCGGATCTTTCTATGTAATTTGACATTAGGATACAGTTTACTTCGTTTTGTATTAAATTGAATTTATAACCTTAGCAAAATCCTGGCTTGGCTTGACTTGACTTGGTTTATGATTATGATTAAAAATTAACCGTGTTTTACAGTTTACCCTTCCGTCAACTCTGCAATAAATAAAAGATTGGTTGACATATCTAACCCAAAGCCTGAGTTATTCAGGGGAAAGTTTTGGTGAAGCTCTCATTTTTATTTCGTTGTAATCCGGTAAAAATGTGATTTTCTACAGCTTTTTGGCACTTGCCACCCTTGTACGAGTTATTGTCTCATTTCCTGTGTTCATCTTAAATCGGATTGACGCTGATTATCCGCGTAGGCGCTTAGTAATGTCTGACTGAAATCCAGTTAAATCTCTCGGATCCCACCACCCAAGGAATTAGCCATTCTCATGGCTTAGTCCATTGAATTTATTTAGTGAAAATAGGATAATGTTAACGTTAATGCTTGGAACTCATATATTTTAATTTCATATTACGATGACAAGATAAAATGAACAAGTTTTTGTTCCAGTCATATCGTATCACACACGCAAGGAGGCACGCACAGAAACACAATCATACACATACGGTAGAAAAAAGGTGTAGAAAATCCTGGTAATCAGCTTGGAGATAACTTTGGCCTTAATAGTCTCGGTTTCATTCATGGAGGATGAACGAGAGAACTCCTTGTAAAGGGGAAGTCATAATTCATAATTTTGGACAGGGAAAATTCGACATGGACATGGTCACGTCAGGAAGGTTAACTGGAGATTTTAGATTTGAAACTTGCATTTTAGCTCTGAACTGTCTGGCCATGCCACTGAACTGACTAAGATTTTTATTTCGAAATACCTAACTTGAATTGAATGACCTCTTCGTGATGGGTTGAAGGTATAATTGCAAAGGATGTCTTCAAGGTCATGGTATATGATTCGTTTCATCTTGCCTGGTACAGGAATGCATTGCTACGATTTTGTGGGTAGCACTAAGGATTTCGTATGAATTTTTCATGACAAAGACAAAACCCTGATGTTTCTAAAACAATTGACCAAATTTGACGATTCAATTCAACGCACCAAAACTCATTAAAACCGCAGATGAGTTAACCCGCTCCGCGGTTTACATATTACCCATGGCGGCGTGCTATCATTGAATATTCAACCGTATACCCGAGTTTGGTTTAAAAAATTGACAAAATCATGCCTCGTTGATTGATTGAGGTGGTGTTTTAGCTTTTGCTACTGCTATTAAATTAACAAGGAACCATAATAATAATGACTTAAAATAGCGTGTCAACTCTAACCGATTTTCTATTTTCGTTTAATTTCAGCCGGAAGAACTCCATTGTTTTACGAGCTCAACTTCCAGTCCGAGTCCATGCAATTATTGGTAAGTTGCCGACAAGCATTTTCATTACGCTTTTTTTTTGCTTCAGAAACTTTTCTTATTTCAATCCAAGTTTCCGAGACATAAAAAAGTTTGAAGGCTGTGTGAATCTTGACAGAAGAAGGAGACGTTATAATAAGAGAACTGAGGGAAAACTCTCATTAATTTCCTTCACTGAGGGAAAACTAGGCTGGTTACTGGTTAGCTGAAGTTAACATTAGCAGCTTGTACACGAAATGTACACGGAATAACCTTAAGTTAGCCGACTATGTAAATTGACCAGATTTGAATGTTTGATATGGAAATTATTCTACTGTATTGAATAGATTGGCTTAGCGCAAAAAAACGGCAGTGTTACCTCCATCCACCTCAAGCAAACCAGAGGTGCAAAAACTTAGTTTGAAATAAATAAAAAAGAAAAGCAGATAAGAAATAATGAGTCGGAGAAGAGTTCAATTAAATAAATGCTAATGACTTGCGTTTCTTTCCTTGGACACTTGACCTAAAATACACTAACATTTATTTTCCCATCACCCAGAGTCGTACTTGTAATTGATATCATAAAGCACACAGAAAGCGGACATCTCGTTTCTGCTGACTTACAAGAAATCAGAAAATCAAATCAGGTTTCACTGAACACTTCCATCCAACACTTTCTGTGTAGAAGGTTAGCCGAGTTTGCATTTGCAGACGAGTTACTGTTACTGGGTGTCATTAAACATGCTGGTCGGTGTCCCAGCAAAACAGTCCTGACTCTATAAAAGGTCATGGTTGTAAACAATACAACGAGGCGTGAGACGTGAACATATTAGCCTGAATTTATAAAAATCCTATATCTAAGGTATATACCATGACTGGGGCAGGTCGGTCTGGTTAATTGACCATGTTAATCATAGTAATTAGCAAGCGATTTAAAAGCATTAATAAATTAACACGTTTTTGGAGATTATAACAATTTGAACTCCGCCGAAGCTTAACGATTTAAACTTCACTGGGAGGTGGTACTGTAAGCCAACCGAATTATGTTGCCAATATTAAATATAAGATTTATTATGTCTGAATGAGGCTGATTCTCGCTATGTACAGAAATAGCGTTATTTGATTTTAATTTTTAGCCATGCTAAGCGCAAGTATCTATGGGGGAGATTGCGTTATAGCAGGTTATACAGATTTGGCAGATATATTTATGTATAGGTATGGTTGATCTGTGAAATTTTACGATAAGTTAACCAATGAATAGAATTACACGGATTACGGATAAAGTTTTCACAGTACACCGAACATATAAGAGCAAGTTCCGGGTACTTATCACACTTCCTGATTTTTACTTGGCACTTACAAACAACTTGGTCGGTCAGGTCATCTCATAATAAACCACTGTATGTAATAAAACCGATATAAGGCGTGCTTCCGGAATATATGACAATAGTGCTAAGTGATCATTTCATTGTTATAAAGAATAAAACTTAACTGAAATTCACACGTGTTAGCCTTATCCAGACAAATCTCCTGCTCAAGCTTTAAATCCTATGTATAAATTTACTGCATACATGCTATATGCTATTTGGCTTTGTGTGGGTCGTGAGGAACGCTTCGCTGCAGGTCGAGCCGAGGCCGCTAAAATGTCTCGAGCGAGCCGTTAAACCCAGCCTCGTGTCATGTTAAAACATTCTAGATTAGATTTAGATTAGGTCACAGTCATGTCTCTCCGACCATACCACCATTTTGTACATGTACTTTACTCAGGAGAAAAGTGATTGTGCGGTGAGATTTACGAGAGAGAAGGTTGAAATGGATTAGGTAGACATTTCAAAAGGATATAAGAACCCACAAAGAAATAAATAAAAAAGGCTTTAGGACAAACTTCACAATTTTATTGTACTAAATTAAAAGAATACATGTCATTTTTAATGACCGAGATTTCAAACATTCGAACCCAACGGAACTCCGCACACAGCACTGCTTAGATTTAAGCCCCTATCTCGACATTGGTAGCATTTGAAAGTAACACGCGTTGCTAACTCGATTTCCACCGAATTATTCGACTTATATTTTCTTTTTCTTATTTTTTTTTCTTACAGAAAAACTACTGACTGCTGATGGACGGGAGTTACGACGAGCTTTGTTCTCTCTCAAACAGATTTTCCAGGTGTGAAGCTATTTTTTATGCACTGCAGCAGCAGAGTAACAAAACAATGCATTTGCTGGGAAATGACTCGGGTCCTTCTTGGTTGCACTCATTGTTTAAAATACATGGCATTGAAATTCGGAATCCCTCAAGTTTAACATCCTATTGTTTTAAATAGCGCCGAGCAAGCCAAGTATAAGTTTTTTTTTGAGGTTTTCACATGAAACGCACGACTTGTTGCACAGGCTTGTACTTTTAGCTTAGCTATTCTGGATCATATTATTGTTCTCATTCGGAATTTAAGATTTAAACATTTGTGAACATTTAAACTCAATTTTTTTATATTTGTTTCCCTCGAGAGCCCTTAGCTGAAGATTGACTAGAGTGAAAGAGGCGTGTTTCTAACCTTGTCGAGCCTACCTATATATCTTCTCACACATCATGTCATTAGCCTGCACTTTTATGCATGCAACTTCCTTTGTTTTCTTTTCCTAATTACATGTATCAAATATAGCTACGAGGAATTAGACAGACTCAAAGTTCCTTTAAATAATTGTACGGGATGCAAATAAATGCGTCGGTTGGTTCTGCTAAAATCCTTTTACTTAACTACACGATGAAAACATGAGCGTAATTTTCCTTCTATGACAAAGACACGACGAATCCCACCCGCTCGTAAAATTTTGTGGGCTAGTTAAGAGGATTTTCTAAACTAAATCATTAGGTACATAATACTTAGCTGTCTGTTCCTGTTCCTATCCTGCAAGTATTTCATGGTATTTAGACTGGCTATTATCGTGGGCGTTCTTCTAAGGCCAGGCCACCCTGGCCGTTCCAAACAGGCAGCCGATTATGGCTGAGCGTCTTTTAATTCCGGTCCTTAAACAGGCGGGCAGTTTCGCACAGGTTTAGGCGCATAACCTGCTATACAGCAATTTGGGACCAACTGCAGTAGATGGGCTCAGAACGTAACTGATAAGGGCGAAATTCGGAACAGTAAAAATATCAGGGCGGAATTTATGTGCTATCGATGCAGTTGTGCGAAGTTAATATGCTGACATGTGCTATCATGTTTCGATTTCGAAAGTCCAAGTAGCTTACGGGACACACCACTCTGAAACGCTTAAATTCATATTTAAACATTTAAAAACATTGTAATGATTTACGTTCTGGTCATAACAGGAGGACAAAGACTTGGTCCATGAGTTTGTGGAAAATGGCGGACTCTCTTGTCTCATCAAAGTGGGTTCCGAGGCGGATCAGAACTACCAAAATTATATTTTACGGGGTAAGCAGATGAACGAAGATGTTCATGAAAACTATTTATTTCCTAAACCATTTGTCCTCTGTGCCAGCCAACGCCTTGGAAGGTTTCAGGTTTTTCTGTTCGACGCCGCTGTTGCTGTAATTTGGCAAGCCACACCGTGAAAATGTCTGCAATCAAATAGTAGTGCATGTTTTGTAATGTACACAGAGAACAAGCTCACATGTATTTGCATTTACTACCCCCTTACGAATGATGACAGATGGGGGTAATAAAGTTTTACGATTGACTCGTTGTAGTTTTTATTTATTATGAGTTTTTAGGTTTAAGTAGGGTATTTCTGCATTAAATCTTGAGCAATCAAGTTTCGGACTTAAATTACGGCTATTTGGCTTTCTATTTTATGAAACTATGAAACAGTCCCTTCACCACAGGAATTAAAATCAGTTCAATTCAAGCCTGCTAATCGAGGGTAAATATGCGGTCATTTCAGGGAATTCGCAATTCAGTAATCTACTAACTTGAATTGAAACCTTCTATGGGAATATAGGGTGCAATTATGACCAATTAGCAGTAAAACTCTGACATTACATAATCCTGCGAGACGCTAATAAAATGCTTAACCTTTCGATAGAAATCTAAAATTGATGTAGACGGAATTTTGTGAAGGTTTATTCGAATTTCTGCATTAATTTCAGCACTCGGGCAAGTGATGCTTTACGTGGACGGAATGTATGGAGTGATGCGACACAATGAAACGATTCAATGGTTGTACTCATTAGCTGCCAGTAAATTTCGCTTGGTTCAGAAAACGGCTCTGAAGCTGCTCCTGGTCTTCGTGGACTATGTGGAAACAAATTGTTTGCTATTGGTGGAAGCTGTGTCGTCTGTGGATGCAGACAAAGGTATAAATTCCATTAAAACCCTCAGAAAAACCATATAGTCAGTCAGTCATTACATAATGGAAGCAGGTAAGTAAGTTTCGGTGACAAATTCAAGATAGTGACAATGGAGGAGAGGTCTGCTACGGCCCATGGTTTCCATCTCTCAGATGCACATCTTTATTTATGACCCCTTACGAATTATGCAATTCTCGGCAGGGCGCCCATTGTGGACAAACGTGATGAACTTGTTGCATGAACATGACTCGGGTGACACGGAACTCCTCGTCTATGCCATGAGTCTCGTGAACAAGGTTCTCAATGGAATTCCAGACATTGACACTTACTATGACCAAGTGGATGCTTTGGAGGAACAGGGCATGGCAGCCCTCATTCAGAAGTAAGTCACAAGCTTTTTCTCAATTAGCGGAGCTTGTTCAACGTCAATTCACGCAGGCGTTTGGACTTATACCGACCGCCGATTCGAATACGTGTCGCTAAGCGTTACTAAAGTTGTCACAAGTACATTGTCTTTAAAGAATTAATATTCTAAAACGTTTCAAAAAAATATGTAACGGTTAGTTTGGCGTTTGGCCCAACACGCGTTGTATAACGCTAAAATTCAATTAAAATTGTCCTTATCAATAACGAGGCTCAGATGTCGCGGGTCAAATGGTCTAAAATCTCGTTAAAGCAATGGCAAGTGGGATGACACCAGTAACTAGTACGCAAATAAGTGTCACTCTCAATTATCACTCATTGTCACCTGAGACTAGGGGTGAGAGGTCTGGTGCAGAAATTGAGGTCCTCATGGGTGGTCTGGTCAGAAGGTGTTAATGAGGGCCTTGACTTGGTCAGACGGAAGGTGCACTTGAGTGATACTTGAATTTAAATGAGATGCACCACAAGATACATTTAGCATTACTCAGAGCCCAAGTTAATGGAAATGGAAGAGGGCTCAAGTCGTTAGTACCTGCTTATAATGTACTTTATTACACACTTCAATCTTCAATTCTCTCTGTTCAATTACACCTCTGTTTCTCAATCAAGTCAAGACACTTCTCCTGCATGCTAATCACTTCCCTATCTTTATGACTCTGGCTTGACGTCTCAAGTCAAGACAATCTGAACATTGTTGAGGAAGCCCTAAGCCAAAACCCAAGGCAGGGCAAGGGCAGCTCAGTTCAAATATTTGAACATTCTTGGTACATACTAGATTTTGTCAATACCGGAAAATGCTTGAGACGTTCAGGTGCACAGGTGGGATATGGAAATTGGAAATAGGGAGCTAAACTTGAACCCCAGGAATCCCGTCCCTATCCGCATCATCATGTAAATATTCAACGTGCGTAATAGCTCAGGAGGTCATGGCCTTAACCTAAGATTTAACTCCGTTTGCACACGCGGCAGTCTACATATTCCACAGAATCAAAGATCAAAGAAAGTATAATATTTGCCAGCTCGAAATTGCCCATAAATCATCTGTTTGAACGTTTTCAAAAATTTCCATATACATGTATCACACGGATGACCGACAGTTTCAGAAATATCATACGTTTTTATAGCATTCGCACCTAGCTATGTAATTATTTCATGTCGAATAATTGAGAAATATTCAGAAATCAAACTCTGAAACCCAATGAAGTCAAAAATAGAAATGACTCAACATAATTCTAATACTGAGAGTAAAAACGCCATGACTTCGCATACAAAAGAAATAAATTACCTCAGGAGCGAACTACTTTTAATATTGTGCAGCCTTCTTCATTGTGGAAAGATGGTACCTACCTAGTAAACAAATAATATAAATACGTCTAATAGAAGTTAAGTGGATTTCTATTATGTAAAAGCAAATACGATTAAGTTCTGGTTGAGGCATGAGACATGAGTTAGGAAAGAATTCTGTATTAAGTGCCTCATCCAACACCTAACACCTCAAATACATAAACGTATAAGAATCGAGTACAGTACACGTCAGGCAGTACATAGGGCAATATTCTGTACATAAATCTGTCCACTCATGAAGCACATGGAAGGAAAGAACATTCGACTCTAACCAGTATCTTAAGGTGTTACCTGAGGAGAAGACGCTATCAATATTGTAATTGAAATTCATGAGACTAATAGCGTCTCACGCGGGTATCAGTCAGTCGTTTAGTGTTTAATTTGTGCGTTGTTGTACGTTTCTACACAGAATTTAGGCTTGAAACTTACTTATGTACAATCAGTGGCTAATTTTAAAAAATCGAAACTGTGGTTATTGTTCAAAAGGTATATGGGGAAACAGTGTGCGGACTTGGATCTCTTACAACAGCTACAAATCTACGAAGTGGTTCTGAAGCATGAGGACGGTGAAGAGGACATCATGATGCAACTCGATGAAAGCATGAGGTATGTACGTTTGGAAGTGATTCGGATCATTGGAAAGTCGGGAAAACACTAAGATTCTAATTCCTGGTATCGAAAATTAGACGGATTCATCAGAAAATATAGCTAGATCCGAAAATACTTTTAGAATTCCGAGAAATAATTTCCATCTCTAGAGTTCCCTGATTTTCAGCCACTCCAGAAATCACGCTTATGTAATGTAGAAATTATTATACAGACTTATGTATCGTTGAAAATACGTAATTTCATGAGTTCGACGAATTTGCATAATTTTCTAGTATTCTCCAACGCTTCAGCATTTATCAGAAATACATAAAATTTGCTGAAAACAATACAAAATCATTGTCGATTTCTACCTTTCAGACAAAAGTTGATGAATCGAAAAGGTTACATTGAGTTGGACGGAGGGAATAAGGAACGACGAAAATCTCGCCGACACTCTGTAAATAGTATCTCACCGCCCTCGACGCCGAAAGGGTCAGTAGGGTGTCACCCCGTGATCCGCAGACTTTCGTCTGTCGAAGACACCAAACGAGACTCAGACGAGTGGTCCAGCTCCGATGCTTCCTCGTCCCATTCGTCGTCCCCTGCACCAAGCATTGCGGGATCCATCACCTCATCGCCTATTATACTCAACGGATTTGCTAAAGACAAATGTAAGTTTTATTATTGTACACCGTATGAATTCGGTACTAACATAATGTGTATTGTGCGATCCTGGAATAGCATATATATTTCTAATCTAAGAACATTAAGATAACCGTATTGATCAAGTTAGAGACAGGTGATCCGATCCCCGCATTGCAAGCTAGATCAGTACCGATACCACACAATTCACTTTGCTGTATCCCAGCTGAAAGTTTGCAAAATTCTGACGATTTTCAAGCAAGCTAATACTGAACCATTCTATGCACAATTCGTAGATTGTAACAGTGACGTTACCCCAGCTCTCCGCCGAAGGCGAGAACGAGCTGAGCACCAAAAGGACCTTCTTCGAGAACAGTTAAACAGTCACGAGTCCATGAGTCCGCTTGACTGCAACGGACACTACGGCGATGAGCTAGGCTCTCCGATTTCTGGAAATCCTGCCCTAATCCCACTCGGACGCTCCGCGAGCAGCAAACGCGACGTTCATAATTTAGTCAACGGCTCAGCAAACAATAGTCCCGAAATCAATAACAAAACTTCTCGCGCTTGGGCTCTGCCAGTATACCCTAACGTCAACGGAAAATCGAGCGCAAGCGGTGAAACCAAAGAAAATGGCGATTCTGTCCTTCGAAACGGAAATGGTTTAGTTTCGACCCGAGATGAGGCTGAGAAGCAGCATATTCAGTTGAAGCGAGAGAATACGGTCAAGGACCTGACCCAGAAGCTAGCTAGTCAGAGCTTACTCACGGGTCCTGGTGCTGCGGACGACAGTAAGTCTTTTTCCAGAACCGGTGATCTCTCCGGCATCATTTCAAAGGCTAAAGAAGGTTTGGCCAAATCAAAGTCAAAAGTTGATATCAAACCACCACCGAACGCGGATGCCGCCAACGGTGTCGCTGGCACCTCCAGCACCGCCATATCCCTCGACACTGCCAAGTCGGACAATGAACTCCACTGGGACTTTCTAGTCACGAACCTGAGTCGACCTTTGGAAATCTGTGATTTGGATTTCACGGGATTGAAACCCGAAGATGATCTGGATGTCATTACCCCGCACCAACTCTGTAATATGACCATGAACGGTACAGCCCCACCCCCGCCGATGCCGAACGGAAACGGATTCAGTCCTGGCCCACCACCCCCACCCCCGAACGGAGCTGGTAAATTCCCGACCCCGCCACCTCCAATGATGATGGGCGGTGGACGCGCTCCCCCAGCCGCCCCGCCGCTCTTCGGCATAGCACTCAAGCATCAAGTCAGTCCTAATTCCACGGAAGCTCTAGTGAATAAAAATAATTCGATCAAAACGAAGAAAACGGTGAAGCTATTCTGGAAGGAAGTACGAGAAGACCCGGTTACTGTGATGAAAACTGTCAATATTGGAAGCATTTGGGATGAGATTCAGCCAGTACCACTAGACACGCAGAAGTTGGAACATTTGTTTGAGTCAAGGGCCAAGGACATGATTAACAAGGTAGGTTGGATATCTAACCTAATTTTGGAATTGGATCATATTTGCTGCCGCCAGGGAAGCTACATTAGAATTTAGAACATGTTTTTAGAGATTTGCTGAAGGGGAATAGCGGTACTTGATTTGGAATCACTAAAACAGCTTTTGCCACATTAACATTTGAATTTTTCTGATAATTCTGAGTTCGTATAAACACTCCGTTTCAACCGTGAAGCTACTTAATACTTGACAGACGGATTTATTACATTTTTTGAGCGAGCAAGCAACAAAGCGCTTTTTAATTTTGGAAACTTTAAATATTATTGGACAACTCAAACACATCTTGAGTATTTTTGGGAGTACTTACAGAAATTCAATTATAAACTGCCACACTAAGCAAATAATTTTGTTTTTGTTTTTTATTTATTTTACTGCTTGCTCTCTACGCTTCTTATGGAATTCAAATTGATCAACAATTTTGCAAATTGACACATTTTTTTGGTGACCACAGGAGGTGAGTAATACCTGACTTGGCTTTTTTCAATTGATACAATGTCATATCCCAGTACATCCTACCCTTCCATACATCTTTGTACAGTGTACCTGTGTTCTTGAATAACTTGTGCTGCGGGCTTTGTATATAAAACTACTTACATTCTAAAGCTAATTGAGTTTATGCTTTAACAATAAGTGTTTCGTCAATTTTCTTCATGTTCGCACAACATATTTTATTGTTTATTATTCGTCGTTCGTCGTCTATGTCTGCGTTTAAATGTAGCAAATTCTGTGCTTGATTCCAAACTAATATTTGACTTTTTTCAAATTGTTGATCAGAAGCAACAGGAAGTGAATAAATTCAAAGAAATAGTGGTGTTGGATCCGAAGCGCTCTAATGCAATAAATATTGGAATGACCAAACTTCCGCCTCCAAGAACGATTAAGACTGCCATCATGAAAATGGATGCCACGATAATTAACCGTGAAGGAATTGAGGTACGTATTCAGATAACTTTTGTTACCGAATCTAAACAAAGTATATTGAATTGAATCGATAATTAATGGCTGGATCGATACAGAAACTGCTGACCATGTTACCGACTGACGAAGAACGAGCAAAAATCCAAGAAGCTCAATTTGCTAATCCAGAAACTCCATTGGGAAATGCGGAACAATTTCTGCTCACACTGGCTTCCATTTCCGAACTCACTGCCAGGCTCAAGTTATGGGCCTTCAAATTGGATTATGAAAATTTGGAAAAGGTATACAATACACAATTCTTTGCCGAAAATACCGGAACAAAACCTGAGAAATTTTATTGAATTTTAGGAATTGGCCGAACCCTTGATGGACCTCAAACTAGGAATTGAGTCTCTTCAGACGAACAAGACATTCCGACAAATTCTGACCACGCTCTTGTGCATTGGCAACTTCCTGAATGGAGCTGAAGCGAAAGGGTTTCAGATTGAGTACTTGGCCAAGGTTCCTGAAGTCAAGGACACTGTTCACAAACACTCTCTCCTCCATCACCTCTGCCACACGGTCAATGAGGAGTTTCCCGATTCCACGGATCTCTATTCCGAGGTGGGTACACGGTGGAAACATAGTCTTTTTGACTACTCGATATGAAACCAAATCTTAAGCTATGTTCTTCCGTTCTAGATTGGTGCAGTTACCAGAGCATCACGCGTTGATTTCGATGAGTTGGCTACCAATTTGGGGAAAATGGAGACTGACTGCAAGGCTTCATGGGACTACCTTCGCCTTATTTCAAAACACGATGGACCAACCACAATGAAACTTAAGTAGGATGCATCACAATCTTTTGCAATACGCCGAATTTACGCCAACGTCATGATTATGAGTCCAAAGGTATTTATATTGGCAATGTTTTTCTACTTGCAGGATGTCGGAGTTTCTGGCTGATTGCGCGGAGCGTATTATAGTGTTAGGTATTGTACATCGTCGTGTACTAAATAGGTAAGTTCACACTGAGAGTTTCATCGATCATTGAATCAAATTCGAAGGCAATATACAGTTAAAAATTTCGTTCGTTATTTCAGATTTCACAAATTTCTTCTATGGCTTGGAGTTTCGGCACATCAGGTGACGACCACTAAACCGCAGCCGTTGTTTAAAATCGTTTCGGAATTTGCGCTGGAGTACCGTACAACCCGGGAACGGGTGATACAACAGTTGCAGAAGAAAGCTAATCATCGAGAGAGGAACAAAACCCGTGGAAAGATGATAACTGAGGTTAGACCGAAATCGAATACAATTTAACATAACTTGCAGCGCATTTTCAAAAAAAAATATTGAAACATTTGTAATTCGAATTGTTCAACAGCAAATCATGTACAAAACCAAAGAAGACAAGGCTGATGCTGAATTACGTCAAGTTCTCAACACGTCATCGAGTGAGACTCCTGAAGGGGACACCGTGAAAGGTACACTCACCTGGACGCGTCGCACCAAAACTCCAAACAATGTCAATAGTGCAAGCACGATCATTCAGAACAATTTCAATAATCGTGCTCGGAATGGAAGCATCGGGGATGTGGACGATGAGATTTTGGAAAGTCTGGTCAAAACTGCGACCCAGACCCCAGCGACTCGGGCAGCTCCGAGAGAACGAAAACGAAATAATGCACGCTACACCGACCGGAAGTCCTGTAAGTGTCAAAGTCTTTTCTAGCGACAAAATATTACCAAATAATACCTAAAAGTTGATATACATGCTTATTGGGAACACTTTTTGTCTGTTCTATCCGTCTGATTCTATGTTAAACCAATTGTCTTTCGACAAGTGAAGAGATCACGAACAAGGGAAAATAATGCGGCCGACTCACTTTATGCTGTCCTTTTAAATTCAAAATAATTAACTACTCGTTGATCAACTGGTACAGTCTTTTAATTAAGCTCTCGTGTTTTCCGTGCATGAGCATAACCAAACCGTGTCTCTTTTCAACGGAAATGATATAACTAAATAACGCTTGATATCTATTTGCGTGGTATTAAATATGAAGTACAGTAATGGTTGTGTGACTCGTTAAGCTTGTACTAATTCCTTTCTCTATTCCATATTGTCACTGCAACCTATTTTGATTTTTATTTAGAAAATCAAAATACTAACCTGGAGACTTAATCATTGTCCTTTTGAACAGTGAGGAGAACACTGAGACACGGACTCTCCGAAGAAGAACGAAAACTGCTTGCGGCGTTTATGGCAAATGGACATTCGTTTTGAATCTTCGGAAATTATGTTTTAGTTTTATGTACGTACAATGTTGTACACGTTGATAAAAAGGTCTACTAGATACTGCTTCCATGTCAAATACCGCTTCTCAATTAGGAGGGATTTATTCGTATTAATAATTTCATGATTTAATGGTTCGTAAAAAGCACGCGATTTGCATGCGGTGAGGTGAATTTGCTTATGGTGAAGTCTTAAGATTTGTCTTGTCCAGCCATACACAATCCTAGTAGGGTTTTTGAGAAATTATTGCAAACTAAATATTACTATTTGTTCCTTTTAATTTGTTCATTAGATCTGATTGATTAGATTTGAACCTTAGTTAAGGACCTATCGTTTTAGAATTTTCGTTGATTTATTGCGAGACTTGCCTAGTCAGTCATTTGCAACGTTGAATTGCATGTCAATATACCAAATAAGGATTATTATTGTCACATTATTGTTTTGTATTGTTCCGTGCTTTGTCAGGATGAAGCGAAGTCGTTGAAACAAATGTCTCATACGAAGCATGTACCCAGACCAGTTTATTTATATTATGTATTGTCATTGCTTCAATTATTGTTATTATGGCGTATAGTAAGCGTTGCCCGTGCTAGTTATCGGAAATAAATTCATTTCAGAAATAGAATCACAACAATTTTTTCATTTTTCAGATTATTCTGTCAAAAGAGTAAATACTATTCATAAGAGCGTTCATGTTCCATATAGCTGGAATTCACAACTGCTTGACACAGTGTGAATAACTGTCCAATATCAATAAAGGTCTAATCCATCAGATTTATTAAAACACGTATCTACGCCTATTAAAGCCAGAACCTCAAATATTTGGGCACGTGGCGGAGTGACCACGGAATCGGGTGCCAGGCCAGATAAACTAACCATTAATTAGCTATACAATACCTGATCAGTCCGATTTGACTCAAACTGACTATTTCGCACATACCTTCCGCGGAACCATTTTGCCGGGTTTATTGACTCTGGTTTATAGAGCAAAATCTTGGCTACAGTCTAGTATTTTTTTGTTCTAAAACAAGTTATCAGATACCAAAGATAATGGACCCTAAAGTTGAGGGTCGAGTCTTAGGAGTTTCCAGGGATGGTTGACCCAGAGGTCAATAGTGGACATCTTCAAACGCGACAATACCAACATTTTACAATTGACGGTGTCCTGTATTATTAATAGCGTTGTTAAACGACGGGTTTCTAAGCCAAAAGTCAACCATCACCGGAGTGGTGACAGGATGCCCGAATATTGGTTTGTCGGTAAAGACCCTTCGGAAGCAGTTCATGGTGGTGGTGGCAACTTGTGGCCGGAGGACCCTACCTCTCATTCGAATCCAGAATAAAGCCAAAATCAATGCCCAGTAATACATTGACAAAGTCCTTCGACCTTTGTTGGAAATAGAATAGCCAAAATTTGACCCTGGACGAGCTCCACAAGGTCGCGGTTCACCATGACATGGCAGGTTTGACCCAAGCCTACGGTCGTGACCTTAAGAATAGACTTGATATCACCATACTGAAAATTAGTGAAATACCTCATCAAGTCACCCGATGCAAGTCCCTTGGAATTTTTTTACCTTGGATTTCTTAAATAGAGGCTGTTTCCACTGTAACCTCTGGGTCAACCAGCTCTGGAAACTCCTAAGACTTGACCCTCAACTTTAGGGTCCATTATCTTTGGTATCTGATAACTTTTTTTAGAACAAAAAAATACTAGACTGTAGCCAAGATTTTTCTCTATAAACCAGAGTCAATAAACCCGGCAAAATGTTGCCGCGGAAGGTACGTGCGAAGTAGTCAGTTTGAGTCAAATCGGACTGATCACCCTCTGTATATCATACGCTATAGGCAAAACTGGCGGAAATGCAGGTAGAAATACACTTAATACAGTATTTACCAACAATCAGGTCGATCCAACAACGTAACAAAAACAGTGACAATTCGGAAATATACCGATTCGTAAATGCTTACAGTTGAACCTGAATCAGTTCAGCGGTCTGTCTACCTGTACATACCGCTTCAACTCAACTCAACATTATTCTCGAAATATCCTCGCGTCGCCTTTGTGCTTAACCAGGTTATAAAAATTACAATATCCGCTAAAATTGGAAGAACAAAGAATGGAATCCCATGCCCAGGATCCTGAAATTCATAAACTCACCGAGAACACGGATGAAGTAACACCGCCGCAGGTTAGCACAGTTGTCAATTTAGCTTGAGATTTGAATAAAAATATAGCTCAATGTACTATCGGAGCTCTAACATTTACGAATCTAAAGCAGAACGCTATACCACCGACTTATTTCAATTATAACAAGTACGCGACTCAAAAGACGGCAATTGAAGGATGCCTAGGAATTGTAATCTTCAAAGGGAATATATCTGACCTGAAGAAGCATGCGGACACCCTCCATTATAATTACATCTTTGTTTTGCTCTTTGCGTCAATTATTTTTCATGTAAGCATAATCTTTTTCATACTAATCAGTTTAGCATACACTCAAAATAGAGAGCTAAAAGGTACCTAATACTAATGCACACAATGTATTTAGATTTTTTCATGGTTCTGCCTGTTGAGCTTGATGTTTATTACTGATGATGTCGGAAAACCAGGGAACGCAAAGAAAGCAACGCGGCTTAATTATATCGCTACAGTCCTTCTGCTTGCAATTACGATCTTGAACGTGATTTTGGAAACGACGGATAAAATTAATTGAAAAAAAGAATTGGAGATTTTCGCGTTGCAGAGTTGATTAACCTGCAAGTTGTGCATCCCACAAATAAAATGTAGAAAAAATACAAAGACCGGATATGATAACGAGCAATGAATTAATCATTAATCAGTCTCTTATCTCATCGCTTTCCCAATATTCGTTATCTAAAATTCGCCACTCCAACAAAAACAAGGTTGACTACCGTGTTACTCATTAATCATACTAGGAATTTACTTGCAAATATAATAATCCATGTAATGTAAGTAGATAGATAATAACGTCAACGTTTGCACACTCAAACAAGCCGTTCCCTTGTGTTTGTCAAAAAATTAAACTTTAGTTTTAGTAGGGCGTGTAGGAAGAATAATTTAATTTTGTATTTCCTGGTAAATCAAATGAATGGAATCTAAGCCGATAGAACTGTTAACCTTTCGTCATACGCACGACGTGGACGTGAATACTTTTGCAAAAAACCTGGATGGTCGCCACCCCAGTTCTGTTGCAGCTGACCCTGACAACGACAATTCGATTGCATCCACAATGAGCCCAGATGCCGAGAAGGAGAGACTTCACAAGAAAGAATCAACGAAACTGGATGTACTGGACGCTGAAGAGCCCACGCAAGAAACGGAACCAAAAAGAGACCTAACAAAAGATTTCAATATTTACGCTACGAAGAAGTCTGTAGCCCAAGGGCTACTGGATATTGCACTACTGACTGCGAACATAACTACGCTCAAACACCTGCTTATAATCGGTAGAGACAATCACAAATTCTATGACTTCTTGGTCATCTCCCTATGGATTTCCTTGACATTACAGGTCAGTAATTACAACCACAATCAAAGCAAAAGCCAATACAAAATGGAGAGATTTGGTCGTTGACAAACGTTTAATATCTGTACTGTAATAGATCATACTAGGATTATCTCTTCTCGTCGTCGGATCTGTGACAAAGCTTAAAACAAAAACCGAGACATTAAACAACATTATCTCTGTAATTGTGTTCATTATCATGGTTCTGAATGTTGCCATCTCTATCTTCAACGACGAGTCAATTACCTTCAAATTAAAAACATGTATTAAAGACCTCAACCGAATAACAAATGGATCCCTACCACCGTGATTTCCGCAACAAATGGAAAATGGGGCTGCATTCTAGATAATAAATATTTCATTACGTGCCAGATCGTTTTACTAGGATATAGATAATAATTTAATTTTGATTTTACGAATAAAGAATTGTTTATAAATACAGGTAACGACCATGGAATGTGTTGAAACATATAGGTGTATTCTGTATGCCTTGGGGTAAGATTTGGGGTCCGACTGCTTATTCAGTCTACGCGATTTTTGGAGCAAGCTTTCACAGAATCAGATTAGGTTAGGTTCCAAGCCTAACTTTATATAACTACAGTAAGCTTAAGCTTAACCTAACTTGACTATTTAAAACTTAACCTAACCAGAGTTACGCTTCAAACATCGCGTAGACCACATATGCAATCGGTACCTGGTAACTGGTAAACTACATACTGAGGTACATACCATACCAGAAGGACGCTCTAGAAAATTCAAACTCCAAAAGTATTTACGTGCAGTAGTTCAGTGATCCATCCTCACGGGTGGAATAAATAAGGCGAATGATAAGGCGAATGATGTCGACAGACGTGACTAGGGAAGTCCAGCTTTTTCACGACACTGCCTAATTAGTAAACGTGCCATGAACTGTCTTCGAGCTAACTTCCGTATACTTTTCTCAAATTGATCCAAATCCATTCGCCCACTGCGAAATCCTTCTCCTACGAAGTAGATTGCATCTTCCAATGCTGCATCTTCGCCATAGGCTGCCACAATCCTGGACACAATATTGGATTGTATACAGGATACACGCTGATACGTCATTCAGAGCAATAAATATAATTGTATACATTTAATTGTAGCTTACTGTTTAAAAAGCGGTTTCGGAGCCTGTATTGAATCTTGAATGTTATCCTCTATATATTCAACTATATTTTCGTCGTGAGCGATTCTAGAATCAAGCTTCACGATTTCCTCTTGACAAACGGCCAAGTTTCGTTCAAGAATTTCCTTTTCATCAGTAATCCTTTTCAACATCATCGTTAACCTCTCACTACCAGCTTTTAGTCTGGATGAATTCTGTAATCAATGCATTGAATTAATCAAAAAGCTACACGAGTAGGACGTTCGTACGGTTTAACTTACACTCTGTTCCATACAAGTTGATTTAAAACTGGCACAGAGTCGCTTAATTAACTTCTCGCTAGCAGAAGTCAGCAGCTCCAATCTCTCCTCTGAAATTCCAGCATCATTAAGATGAATCTCTGTTGGGTAGTTCGAGGATGTCGTCGGATATGGAGGCAGCGTACTTGAAGGTGACAGAGTTTGAACTTGAGGCGGACTACTTTGAATAGCGTAAACCGGGGGATTGTCTTGGAACGTAATAATAAGGACTTGAATCAGTAGTAGTAGCTCTGATGATCCCTGGAATAAATCTCACAATTGTATACCTTCATTACAAACTAAATTGCATGAACATCGACCACCCGGTAACTTACATGCTTCCACTCTTGCAAATATGGCAAATGTACTTTCCCATCACTCATTACGTATTCAGAGACCTTTATCCGCATTTCTGGTGTGGGTTTCACAAATACCATGGGTGCGTTGAAGGGGTGTGTATTGAGTAACCATATAGCGATAGGAATATTGTAGACATTTCCTATGAAATTGAACAAGCGAACAATGCAGTAATTACAAGAACAACAGTATATGATTTACGAATACAAAATTAGTTTACAAGTACTTATTAATTAAATCAACGAACTACCATGTATGTAGATAAATGCGCTTCGACTTCATAATTCAAAAATTAGGATTACCTTTGTGATGGATTGGAATTGTTCCGCTAAGTCCAACCAAAAGCTGTTCACTCCCATCATTGTAGACTAAGGAAAATACAGTGAAATTAAATTGCTGAATGCGGTTTTAAGAAAACCATGATGATTGACAAATGATGTTATTTCCATTGACTGATATTACAGCACGAAAATAGTCAAGTCTCACCATAGTTCTCTGTAACGGCTTTCAAACCAGGGTACTGAGGGAGAACTTCAAGGACATCATGCTTTGTTCGATCTGGATCTCGATACTATAGAACCAGATAAATTTAGTTACAGAATACATATAAATATATTTAACTCAACTGATATGACTGTTGAGTTTGAGTGTGCTTTTAAAAATTGACTCAACGGCGAATCAATGATTCTTATGTCTCAGAAGATTCTCGGGGCCAGATTAATTAGTATTTCCGTGATGTAAGTATTCTATTATTTTGGATTACCTTAGCAGAAGCCAAGGCATCACGAATCTTTGCCTCAATCTCTGGGGTTGCCATCGGGTGTCAGTATGATCTTGGTTCCTTAATTTCTACGGTTGACAGTCTATTAATGTTGTTCTCAACGTGAAATATTATTTGTTCTTGAAGTTGAACCGCTGACACAGTGATGACTGACACCGTGACACCTGTGACCTGAACGCTTGACGTTAAAATAAAGTGTCAACGAGCAACGAGAGAAAACTTGACTTTTACTTTGACTTTCACTCTATTAAATTTCTATTTGAATTTGAACTTTACGCGGGTGCTAGGTAAACGCGGGTGCAGAAGCGAACCAGCAGCATAGCAGCAGCAGAAAGAGAATAGTTCAGATTCAGACTGCAGACGGAACACAAATTTTAGAAGATTTGACAACAGTCGCGATTATCAATAATTAGTGTGGGTGGAGTAAGGACTTGATCACCTTTTATAGCCTTCTGAAGGTACTTCAAGGGTAAGCCGAACTTAAGTTGACCACAAAATGGTCGTACAAGTCAATAATTAATTATTTGTTCTATCATTCCGTGCATTCTGTATTTTCCATTGATCGCCGAAGAGGGCTGACCCTGCCCAGAGTGCAGTATTTAGTGCTATGGTATATGGTAGTCACCGACCAAAAAAATGACTGAGAATGATATTCAGTGCGTGCAGGTGATGTCAGGTGAAAGCAAGATTGCGTCGTCAGATGAATTAAAATTTAATTTTTTAATTGACTTAGGTCATAGGTACTGCAATAAAATAAATTCACTCATGCTCTTCCCTGGTATAGAGCTGGCTGATGCGACATGGAAACGGACAACGCGTAAATTTTAGCGTCGAACGAACGCGGAATCCCAAATCCTATCCTGTCGGGTCTCCAATTCTATTTTAACACTGAAAATACCTTGGTTGTTGGTTCTGATAAATTCTATTTTCAGTATATATTATGAATACTGATACAAATTATGATCGGTTTACGACTTCAATTTTTTTTCCTTGAGATGTGGGCATTTTTGTTTGTATATATTTTTTCTCGTCAAAGGGATCATTCCGTTGTTTAGTTTTCCGCTGACTGCACCGAACCGCTCGCGCTCGCTCAGAAAGACCAAAAATCGTTTTTCTTGAGATATGATTTAAACCACTTTAAACTCATGAATTTTGCTTCATAAATGTTTTCAATAGAGAATGCCTCGCCGACGTCCATTTGTATGCTGCGTTCCCAAATGCGACTCCCGTGAAGCCAAGTTCCGGGAAGACCAAGACTTTCACTTGTACAAGTTTCCTTCTGACAAACCACTCATGAGAAAATGGGTTGCTGTCATCGGAAGAGGAGACAATTTTATTCCTACAGAAAGGACACGAATTTGTTCTAAACATTTTCAAAGCGGAAAGCGAAATTATAAACCATCATCCGTAGACTATATTCCATCAATTTTCTGGTACAACGTCCCAAAAGTCAGTGAGTATTGTACTGGATGCAGGAGAAAAGTTTGTAAGTGTTACCCATCAGCTCAGGACCCAGAACCTATGGACATTGAAGCTCGAATTCAAGAGCTTCAGAATGAAAACGAAGAAGATGAGGAAGACATGGATGATATTCCGGAGGAATACACAGGTTCATATGCATTCTAAATTCTAACCTAATAAACACAAATACGCTGGCTGAATAAAGTTAACAAATGGTTGTCTAGCTGAATTCTTTTCCAATTTATTTCCACAGCACCAGCAGGAGATGAATATGTTCTGCAAGGCGAGGGAGATTCTGGTAGCCAGAATCCGGAAGGAAATATGGAACAGAGTTCAAGTTCATATGTGGAAGTCCAGTCATGTATGCCGATGGGTGACACGGATGTCACCGTAGCCATTGCTTCCTTCCTTCAAGAAGACTATGACCCTGGTGAGGTTGAAGTTGAACCAGAAACAGAACAGAGTCTGTTGGATGAGAAGATTTGTGTGAAAACTGACGTGGTTATGGCGGAGGGAGATGACATCGCACCATCGATAGTTATCCCGTTCATCGTGGAAGAACCAGAACCCCCTCAAATTCCTACAGCTTTCGATGAAACAATAGAGCGGGTGATTAGATGGGAGGATTGTACAGACATCAGTGCTCGACCTACGGTTCACAAAGGAGTGACGGCAAAGTCAGAGTCCGAACAAGAGGAGGTGGCGACCGGATCAAACCAAGAGGAAATTCAGGACCATGATAATGGTAAATAAACCATATCTTATTTAATTTGTTAAATTTTTTTGATCGGTACACGCGGAAAGCTGAAACCAAATTTGAATTGAGTCGATTTATTGATTACATCGTCATCGTGCACAAATATTGATGGTCTTTATTCGTTTACCAGAACCTCAGCAGCCCCAACCTGATCCTATGGAAGAAGAGGTGGTTTCTACAGATGCGTCGAAATTCATTGTCCCTGATTCAGAACTTGAACGGGAGTGGCGGAGACGCGAGCGGAAACTGGTCAAACATCATAAAGCTGAAGAGAAGAAAATTCGTAAGTTGAAAATTCTGAACGATTACACTCTCCTAGCGACTTAATTGCTAATTGTTAAAGGGCTACCATTTAAAGTGACATAAAAAAATTCCCATTTTGCCAATTTATAAGTCCCAATTTTGCCGTATTACCTTTCTCGCCATTTATAATGCAAAACATACCATAAAATATTCCCAATATGCCACTTCTCATAACATTATGCCTATTCTCATAAATGTGATGAATATACTAGCACAGTCGCTTGACCATATACATCTATCAAAATTCTTATAGATAAGAAGGATACAGATAGTGTGTTCTTTCCATGGGCATTGCAGTAAAAGCTTTTATATGCAGATAGTGGAGACATGATAAAGAAATATTGAACCTTTTTCCATCCAGAACCTTCTCCAGTTGAGTTCAATATTTTGTAAAAGTAACTTGTCAGTATAATGGCAGCAAAAACTCTACGAAGGTACGTTTCGGTTTCGGATGAGTCCGAATCCGAATCCGAACTCGAATCGGTTAAAGTGACCAGGAAGTATACATCCCATGTGTACAAGGAAGTACAACAATTTAGTGACTTTGAGACCGCAAATAAGACGGTTAAGGATGAATCGAACTGGAGATACAACAATTCTAACGACACAAATGAAGGACGCAAAGTTTATTACTACTGCAAAACTTCGAGAACCTGCCCCGTGAAGCTGTTACTACTTTTCAAAGATGATGCACGGACGGCCATTCTGTACAAGACTTCGTCCGAACATAACCATGAGTTGAAGCATATTGGAATACCAGCACAATGCAAAGAGCATATTGATGAATTGTTTTCCACTGGTGTAAAACTGGTGTAGGCGACTGGAAGGAGACGAGCTGTACTTGCTCGATATTTCTAAAACAGTTTGTTTGTAAGCATGTCGTGGGCATTGCACTTAGACAAGAGCAGTATGCTGTTCGTCCGGAAGCAAAAGCTATCCCAATTGGACAAAAACGGAAAAGCGGTAGACCGACATTGGCCAAGAAGGCCTTACTTCTACAGTAATGGCTACGGTACCGTAATAGCTGTATATGATGTATTTATATATTGAATTCAAAATTTCATTTCAACTCTGCCAGTTTTATTTATATTATACTAGCCAAAGAAATTTTTGAATTCAAGCGGAAGCTAATAATTACACTGCGTTGCTTCGATTCTTTTTTCATTTCCGAGGCGTTTTTCAGAAAAATATCGCAGGTAAGTAAATAAGAACAATGCAGGGAAGGCACGCGTACCAGCACTATTCAAATATTTTTGGTCAATCTTCAAGGCATATCCAAATAGAACGTAAATGAATACAGCACAGTTTGATCGATAAATGAATTATTCAAGCCCATAAGCAAGTCCGTCTGGGGAACGTTATCAAAGTCAATAACAAGTTGATATAGCTATAGATATAAATTTAGTACAGGAATGCCATGAGTATGACTGTAGAATGGGACACGAGGAGGTTGCTTATTTTTTAAAAAAAACTCGCATTCGGAGGTTGTCAGGTTTTGTAAATTAATTATTATTCAATCAAACCCCAAAACGCTTCATAACCATAAGAAACTTAACAATATAAACCACGAGTTTTCCAACCATTCGAATACTTCCTGGTTTCTGATAACAGCCAAAATCACCCAATTCAATTCGAAGCGGTCGACGGGATTTAAGGAATTTTTTAAATATTTTTTTCTTTGCCGGATTAACTATTTTATTATAAATCTTCCAAGAATTTAGTACTTCCTGGGATTTCCGATGCACTTCCCCTAATTTGATGTAGCTCAGAACAAGGAACAATGCTGAGAAAGCTCCAACTGGTATCAAACAAATAATTGGCTCAAAGGTTAAGGCAGATCCAAATCGTATTAAAGTGAAAAGCGATAGCACGTAATGTCCGATTCCAAAATTATTGAAAACCATGAACAGGTAGTCCTGTGTAATTTTGTTGAAGTCGATTAATAGAATTTGTAGGTTGACGTAGATTTTTATCATATTTTCTGGTGTGCGCAAATCATCCGTTGTGTAAGGGCTCGGTCTTTCGGGTCTATTATTGAATTATTCATTATTTAATTAGGTTGTGAGCATCAGCTTGTAATGTTATAAGTATTTAACTTACTTGAGTTCGCATATCAAGAATAAAGACGTGAATACCGGCAGACAGACAAAAAGGGTAATATTCAATATACAAGACCAAAAAACAAGAAATATCCAAAACGACGAAATTCCGAATATGCATAGAATTGCCAAACACGTGTTAACTGGGTCTTCAAGCAGTAATGAACTCGGCAGTATATTCATATTCGGTCGTCTCACTGTGATAATGAATGCCATGCATGCAACATTAACTGAGGACATTACAAACAATGCTGTCAATTTGATGAAAGTTAATTGCCATCTTGGCAGCAATTTGGTATCTGTTGAGAATTCGTCTACATAAATTCAAATATATAATTATTTAATAAAATGTCACATATATAGAACCATTAAAAAAGCTAAATTCTAACTAAATACT
>JAQFYT010000298.1:0-28557 GCA_034694925.1 Ceratophysella denticulata
CGGGTGAAGTAAAGGGACAGGAGATTGGGGAAAGCGACAGGTGTTGAAGTCAAGGGACAGGAGATTGGGGAAAGCGACAGGTGTTGAAGTCAAGGGACAGGAGTTTGAGGAAAGATACGAGAGAGGACAAGGGCCAGGAGATTGAGGAATGCGACGGGTGAAGTAAAGGGACAGGAGATTGAGGAAAGCGACAGGTGTTGAAGTCAAGGGACAGGAGATTGAGGAAAGATACGGGAGAAGGAAAGGGCCAGGAGATTGAGGAAAGCGACGGGTGAAGTAAAGGGACAGGAGATTGGGGAAAGCGACAGGTGTTGAAGTCAAGGGACAGGAGATTGGGGAAAGCGAAAGGTGTTGAAGTCAAGGGACAGGAGTTTGAGGAAAGATACGGGAGAAGGAAAGGGCCAGGAGATTGAGGAACGAGTCGAGTGGAGTCAAGGGACGGGAGATTGAGGAAAAATACGGGTGAAGCCAAGGGACAGGAGATTGAGGAAAGCGAAGGGTGAAGCCACTCAAATGAGTGATAGTTTTCACGCCGTCCGTAGGACGGGCTTCCAGCTAGTTATAAAGTAAAGTGGCCTAGGAAGTTTTTAAACAAAATCGTATTTTGCATTGTGATTTAAGCTATTCATTGTAAACCAGGAAATGAATCATAAATTATCATACGCGTGCAGACGATTATACGAACTGTTTTACCCGAAGGTAGAGAGTGCAGCGTTTAGCGTTGAGCTAAGTTTCGTTTCGGAAGTCACTGCATTTTTGATAAAGTTCGTTAAGTGGTAAAGTTAAGTACCTGCGTTTTATGGCATATGGGAGGCACAGACAACAATCAACGTATTCAGAATTTCTGAATATGAGCATTGCACGTTGTTTGACTGAGGCGGCGCAAGAAGATGCACATAGTTCGGAAGATGAGATCTCTTCATCTTCACATTCCTAATCCTGTTCCTGAGATGCTGTGTAGCACGTTGTGTATTTACACCCAGTTCGTTGACCCTGACCTTGAGTGAAGTTTCTGAGTAGTTTAACTGCCATTCAGAATCAATCGAAATTTCTCGTTACTTCATATCAGATTCACCCACACATGCCGGATGTATGTAAATCAAGGGCATTTTATGACACTGTACAGAGTACAGCAAATATTCCAATTCCAGTAATACTTAGGATGAGTATTAAAGCGAAAAACACTCGCCGATTACTAATATCCTTACATATCTTCACAGTTTTTGTTTAAAAAAATTGTTTACTGCAAAAATTCTTCGAGTGCTTGATATTGATTACTTTGTCTGGGCTGGGGATGTACCTGACACATGGACCATGTGTGTGTCCTACATAATTTTTCAGAGGTTAAACGATTCCTGTTATAAGGTACCAACTCCTTGGATAATTCCTTGTCTGAGTCATTTATAGGTATACATATAAAAGCATACCAATCTCTATTTGCTATTCAAATTAAGAGTGGTTTATTGGAAGGGTTAATGTTTTATACATTAAAAATCGGCGCGTTTTGATACTTGAGAAATGAATCAGAGTCCAACAACGAGTATCATTTATATTGCATTGACGCAAATAGAGTTTCATGTGAAATACCATACCACACAAACATTTAGGTCTATTTCATGAATTCAGCTTTGATAAGAATTTGTAACAATGTATGGCTCTGTTACAGGATCGAGTGTCTTGTTTACGCTATTTTTCTACACACTAATGGTACCTACTATACACTAATGGTACTATTTAATCTTGATTTAAAGTGGATTTACACTTGAATTTTGAATGTCTATACGAGTCATAGACATATATTTATGGAATCGTATGGTTCAGCTGATTAATTAATTGATTCCGGTTATAACTGGTAACTGGAAATTCGTGGTATGGTCGTGTAATGTAATTCAGTTTGGAACATGGGTGCTCAATGTTAAATTATGAAACGTATTCATGAAGTGACATTGCAAAGACTTATTATAAACTCCCGAGCAACATATTGCATTCCATTATGTAAACTGTAAATTCCACCTGGGCTTATATAAATCTAAATTCCTACCTATATTAATTTTCACAAGACAGTTACATAAATATGTTACAAAATGTACCCATTCATCTTGCATTGATTACGGGTGGAAGTGAAAACACCGGTGAATGGCATAGCATATATGAATGGTCACACACTTGAGTGTATTTGTTAGGTTATTTTAACTAGAAGCAAATAACGCATGTATATTAATGCAAAATACATTAGATGGAAGTTAATCAAATACGTATTTTGTTTAGCATTGAAAATCTAACCTATTAGGGAATCTCTGCATAGATCTGTATTCCCTACCAGGTAGTTGGAGTTAGTGCTGTATAAAATTGAGAATAAACATCAGGTAGACTCTATTGTTTAGGCAAACTGTTCCAGTACCAGTATTCATGGCTCCTTTTAATAAGGTAAATATCTTATAGTGAAGCCATAGGGTGCTTAATATTTGTAGAGAAAACCTGATCTGAATTTGAATATTTGTAGCAGTGTAATAAATTGTCTGAGTTTTCGATCCAAGTCCGTTTAGCATGTAGTTCGGCTGGGCCAGTATTATTAAAGTAATATGTGTACGTACATGTAGCAGAGGATTAATCCAGGCGTCTATGGGGAAAAAGAATGCTATTCCCCACACGCACACACGCAATGACGTGGAAAACTAGTCTATTTCTGGATACAGCAGTCTGATCAGAAAGAAATCAACTCGGTAGCATCATCTGCAGGATAAGAGAAATTGGGTCAAAAATGTTTTCGAGGCATGGTAGTACCATGGTTCAGTAGGACGCTCGGAAATGTACCAGACCAGCGAGACAGGTAATATATCTGTAATAGCTGTATTACAGATACAATATTGTAGGTCCCATACTATTTCCGCCGTATGGAAGCCAGTGATAAAGATAGAATACATACAAAATAGTGCCAAATGCTGAATGAATTTGACTTTGGACACCAGTTTTTTTAGCCTTTACTATATTTCGTACTAAACGTTTGTATTTTATTCCAAAGCTTTAGTTATCTTATTTGACCCAATATCAACTCATAGCACGAATTGTGCTCAATTACTAATCATAGCTTTGCCGATATATGTGTAAAATACGAATTTTACCCTCCCATCGGCAGCCCGCAGCAGGCACCTAATAATGCACAAAATCGGAGTTCTATCCGTACCTAACGATTAGAATTTGGTCTGTCAATCGAATCCAAACCGCAGCCATATTTCCACACAAGTGTTCCGCAAGTTATATATGGAATCCTGAATATTAATGAAGGCATAAGCGTAAGCTTGACTTCATATGCGGTTGTACTAAACACACCGCAATAATGCCTAATTATTACTATAGTGAATAACCCGGTTTCATGTTACACGGACACCGCCCATTTTGTAGGCCACGTGCCGTCCATTGCCGAATAAATATTGACGGGGACAAGGACCTCTGAGAACAGAAAACAGAACAGATACACAGTTCACTGTTTGAGAATTGAGCCTGAGTCGGCTTCAAATCCCCGTGGTAGTTTTTATTAATCATCAGAACCTGGGTTGTTGGATGGAACGCGATATCCAGAAATCCATTCTGTATGATTGAATATTGAATTGCAAGCTTTAATTCATATGTATAAGGTGGCCGACCTTCTTTCCGTGAACTACTTAATTATTCAGTTAACTCCGGTGGTTCGATGCGTGAATGTATTACCTGGTCATACAATATTTTTATCCAAATTGTTGGGTTAGACCAATACAGAATTTGAAGCATCGTATTCGTATTATTTACATACTTAAAATGCGTATCGTGCTATCATTGCGTCGATATAGAATATTCAGTGATTAAATCGGCTCAATGCAAACAATTTTTCGAACATGTAGGTATGAAGAATATCGTTTTTAAATTACAGCAACTTTAACCACAGCCACAAATTAAATTACAATTAATCAAAATAACTGAAAAATTCCAATTTAAGAATTAATGTCGAATTTAAAAATACCATAAAGAACGCAAGGTACACGGGAATGTGTTAGGCTTTATTAAAGTATCCATGTCCAAATTAACCAATTTTACAAACAATTAACCTATATTTGGTCCTAAGTGCTAAAATCCGGTTCCGGTGACACGCTGCAAGTTGCAGGTTATGCTTTTAGTGCACGCAAAACCCAGTAATATGGACTCCGGTCATTAGCATTAACGTTCAACGATACACGCGTCCATTTTATGACGCATTTCTCCTAAGCATACCAATATTCCCAGTTTTAGGCAGTCCTGCGGAAAATGGTCTCAATGTCAAAGGAATAATCCGCACTAGTTCTTAGAACAACTCAATCTCAATTCAAGGTCTGTCCATCCATTCATGTTTCCCTGAGCAGGACTCTGAAATAAAGTAAATACCATCAAGGTTGACAAAATAGCAGAGGCCCATGGGAGATAATAATACATTTTCTAGCTCTAGCAGTGCATCGTGCACCATATAGGAGGCCAGGAGAGCTTTCTCTGCTTTCACTTTCAATTCACCTTCCTGGAGCTTCGACCTCGGCCTTCACAAAAGCTCAGAGGCTTGGGTTACTCATGTGAAACAAAGCTTGATAGAAGTTTTGGTATCAATATAGCGTGCGCTATACTCAGCAGTGTGACGTGAGGTTTTGGCGTTGTCCGTGCAAGATAAATCGCATGCTATTATGATACCGAAACTTCAAGCCTCCCAACTTTCACCTGTTGTTTCTCGTATGCTCCGTGTATTTTCTCTATCAAATTTAGACTTTCGAGGGTCACTGGGTTCGAGCTAAATAGGTTACGCGTGGCAGTCCTCGTCCTTCATGATTCAATGGTGCACGCTGAGGACCCTCCACTCCAGCTTAATTAGTGCACCCAAGAGGTTCATCTTCCAATCTCTGTTCATTTCTGGAAACTGTAAACATTTCTATTTATTAACTCCTATTTAAAATGTTTTTGTAAAAGCGGATTCTATTGAAACTGAAATAATCACTAGTTTCAGGTCAATGGAGAAAGCATGAAAGGACTTGTCATTTTGAATTTATAATTAAAGGATCAAAGGCACGAGTAGATACCTAACCTTGTTAAATATCATGAATGACTTATATACATACAGCATAAGGCTTAAAACAACACAATTAAGTCAAGCCACAATTGGCGGCCTTGGTATTTGGTTTTCCATGGCTATTCTATTTGAATTTATAATAGTTTACTTTCTCCATTTGTCCCCACCCTCTAAATAGGCGATGTATAATGCTTTCTCCTTGGAATTGAGTGCAACAGAACCCACAACTCACAACAAACGTTCAATCTGGTTTAGGACTTTGCGGGTGATTTGGGGCTCCATAGTTTAGGCTTTGCAAATTTGGATCTCCAGCTTGAATTTTTGGCCTACCTAAACCGATTGCAATTCGGAAGATTTAGCGGTAGTCCAAAATACGATGCTGCGAAGCGAAAAGTGTACAAAATATAGGTGTGAAACGAGGTAGCGCATAAGACAGATAAAATCAAATCAAGTACGAAAATACTTTTTTCAAGACACAGGCAAACCTAACCAAGCTTAGGCCAAAAATACATAAACCTAATTTGCATCGCCGAATCGTCAGTAAGTTGAAATTTGATGAACAATCGGCGAAAACTTTTCGAGTGCTTTCCCTCTCAACTTTCTCCTTGATGTAAGGCTAGTTTCTAGTACATAACAACAAAAACCAAACACATAAAGTACATAATACGGAACACCAGGGCCGCATGCAAGGTGACATTAAAGATTCAAAGTACTAAAACCGGGTAATACAACCTCCCGCCTACATACTAACCGTCAACTTCCTCCTTGTCATTAACCTGAGAGCCTCTGGAAAGTGTAACCTATTGAGTTGACGTTGACACACAAAAGCAAAGCAAGCGTGTAGGTAGTATTGCATAGGTATTTTGCTACTTGGAACTTTCTCTTCTATCTCTTTTACCGAAATAGGCCAAAGCTGCATTTTATACTTACTCATGTCGTACATGGTTGTCAACACAAGGTCGACATGCACACGCTTTCATTCATCTAACCTATAATGCAACATAATTGGCTACCTACACGAATTTCGGATTGAGTGATCTGAATGACACCTTAAGTTTTCAGGGCTTTCTCTATGGTTCACTATAACTTTCACCGCATGTTTGCTTTCATTTAGCTTTATAATTACAGAATGTTTTCATGCTTGTTAAATTATTTAACTAGGATCGGGTTATTAATTCGCTTGCAAAGCGTGGCAACACTTAAACAAATGATTGCTTCAGTTTGTGCAGGTGGTCATTCCTGAAATTTTAATGCATGGGGCACGGAGGCTATTCAGCGGTTTTCTTCGTCCTTGATGCGTACAATTTCCCAATTACTCACAAAGCTATTCAGACATGACCGTCCTTGTTGCATTAATTGAAAATTGTAATTGAAGTTTCCCATTTGGGAATATTAAATATGTATTTTATTCTATAAAATTTGAATATTTCGACAGCTCTGTGTTTCGGTTTCGGACAAATATGTCCCGAGAGAGAGAGAGAGCGGTGCATTCATATTCCTAAGAAACCAAGGACATCGAGGCAGCGGCATGTTCCTAATTGTAAATTGAATTTCCAATTTAGAAATTAGAATTACGAAAAACCTTAATAGAACCTCGTAACAAAAAGCTATTGTCATTTGAAATTAGAATCGAAAATCGATCTAACATCCCGCTGTGCTAAGTGCCACCTAAGCTAAATGGAACAGTGAAAATGACAAATCAAGGCTATTTTCTACGTCCGTAGTTGCATGTTCCTTTGTACATTGTAATTGTCGGCATGTTATATGAGAACAAACCAGGCATTCTGATTGTGAGGCCATCCCGAAAATCCGAAGTGGTTTACCTTGAAACTGAATAAAACTTTCATTTTCATTTTCTTATCTCAAGGTCTCGTGGTACAGCATTCCTTGACTCGCTGTATAACTTTCCTAACTTGCCTGGGTTTTTTATGTTCACATGAATATGTAATTCTGTATTGCATTTGGGCACCACTGGCGCTGGACTTTTGTATATTATACTGGAACTTTGCACGTGTTGAATGTTGAATGAATGTCCATATGAATTTATATGAAAAGTATAAAATGCAGCTGAAGGTTTAGGTTTCTCTTCATGGTCATTCGCGTTTTATCAAATTACATACCTACTTCGGTTTGTCAGAAATGCAATAATACCATGAAAATGCTTAAATCATATTATGACGCTTCACAGAGATTTGCATTACTTCCCACACAGCTTTTGAAGAATTTAACATCATCGAGGTTACATCAAAGACAGGCAATTTCCGTTCCGAATCCAGTATAAAACACCTACACACAACTGTCGTGTTGTGGGATTGTTCCTTGTTCCTTTGATATGTGATATATGGGTACTTTCGCCAACTGTGCACTTCTCAGGCCTGACCTTCGATCTGGAGTTTTGCTGAGTGTCGTGTCGTGTCATACCCCGGAAAAGGTTATATACAAGGTTATCTGAAGTGACTCGTGACTGAGAAAAATTATCATACCGAATTCTCAGTGTGCCCTCCTTGGTGAACATGTCATAATGTCAATCCTGACGTGACGCTAGGGATGTACATTGTGTTGCATATTGCATTTTATTGCTGTCCAGCGTTCGTCATTTGTCCTTCGAACTCACATATTCCGCAATGCATTAAAGTGAAATTCAGGGCCAGTGGCCAGTTATTCATTCAAAGAGAAATTATATGTATGAAAAATATGAACAACCGGACAAGGAGCAATATCCATGAGATTCTTATCTAATTGCTTCGGTCTAGCACATTAGGCAGTTCTCACCAGTCGTTGTCGTTGGAATTGTGCAGTAATTAGTTATGTTTTGGTTTATTATGTAAAATGTTAGACATGCCAAATTCCAGATACATGCTATTGCATCACAGATGCATTCCTATAAATTGAAATTTATTTCTCAACCACACGATAACACTCGCCACTCTTTGAGCTACGCAATATACAGGCCAAAGTATGTAAATTTACTTTTAAAATTTCCTAAGCGACAGTAATTTCAAATTTCAGTCCGATTCAACGGTTTTTCCTTAATTTTAAATTTAGTATTAACGATGAAAACATGCAGTATAAAATTATTCAATTTGGCCTACATAAGGCATATTTGTCACAAAAATACAACAACCAAATTTCAAAAGCTGGGTCCAATTTAAACTGCCATTTATTTGAGATACTCTCAAAAATTGCGTGTGTGAGCACAATAAGTATTGCAAAAATGACCTTCCTAACTTCCTCATGATATCCTTTTAAATAGTGCGTAGAGGCTAATGAGGATTTAGAAGGTTGCTGAACATTGAACATGATGTAAAAGATGAAATATGAAGCATCACAGTTCCTCCTACTGTTCCTTCAACGATGACAAAGGTAAAGGCCACCTGACATTGACTTGGAAATGAAACATGAATAACAGCAGATGAAAACTTACAATCAAGCTCCTATGGCCTGGCCTTCATACTCTACACACAATTCGCATTTCGCATATTTCTTCGCACATTTGTGCTCTATCTGGTCTGGCTTGTGTCTCTCTTTCACACCCATTATAAACATAAATCGTCAAGAATTAGTTTTTTCCATTATTCGATTACAACACGCTGACGCGTTCTGCCTTGATTCAGTTCATATTGCATTGTTTTTACTATGTACCACGGGATTGAGCAGTAAGTGAACTTACGCATAAACATATTGGCTTGGCATAGCTGTGCTGTAAATCTAATTTCTCTTAACGCGTTCACAGTATCAGAATGCGTGTTTTATTTTAGCTCACCGAGTCATGGCCCTGACATGAGCGTCTCAATGACCCTGTTTTCTGACTCTGACTCCATCCGCATAGTACTAAAAAATCTGAGTCCAGGGTCCACAGAAGCTCCCAATAATCCACATCCACGTGCCTACCGATGACCCTGCAGAATTAAGCTCTAAACCTACATTTTTCACAATAATAGTACTGGATATAAGGAATTCCTTGGCTTGGGTTGCCACAATACCTAATAGCTAATACAACAGGGAAGTTGCCTAATTAACTTGATACACGTTGAACATTGAATATTGAAAGCATTTCATTGTTTATATCTATTCCCTTCTCAAGTTATGGGCCAAAATCCCGTTTTGTACACCCAATATATTCTGTATTATTACTCCACCTTCTTTACCGTAATCTCTGTCCAATTTTTACGCACTGTGTGTAATACAATACTCGATAGCTATTGGTATACGGCAAGGTAAAACAAGGCATATATTTTAGGCCAATCAATTCTAATTCTAATTGACAGATTTTTGACACTAATCCATTATATCATCATTACCAGGCCAATAATGCGTATCATTAGCACTTCTAATAAGTCAAGAAGGTTAGAATGCATGCAGGGATTGGAAGTAGATCTCTAATGAAATAATGGTAGAATATAGAGATTTACTGGGTTGAATATGGAAAAGGAAAAGTTGAAAATGTGCGTATTCGTATAGGATAACGCGATTAGTTATTATGTTATGCTTTTTGGTGTGACATGTCTTTCTTGTGGGTGTTGTTGGTGACCCCAAGAAAGTGGGACATGCTACATGATACATTGTTACATTGGCTATAGCAGATATTAGTACTACGTGGTTTTTTACTTTTGTCGTGACAAGTTCAACAGGGTTTATTGTAAGAAGTAATGGTCACGGTCAGGAATGAGTTATAATGCTGCGCTACTTGTCATCATCTCTCAAGAAAATTACGCAATACTGAATTGATCTGTGTAAATTATAAATTTTAATTAAGAATTAGGTTAATGGCAATATTAAAAGCATTTGTCACCCTCATGTCCGTCAACAGAATAACCTTTTCCTCATGAGGCCTTTTGTGTACAGCTTAAATTGTGACAGCTTTCAAGTCAATTATAAATTCAATATTGGCAGTTTAAAATCTTGAAAGCGCCTCTAAGAAACAAAACATTATCGCCACGTATATAATACATATAATATAATGCGTTCATTCGTATGTATGCATGTGTGTTTTTGAGAGCGAGTAACGACACTATAGAACAGTGACATACTTGGCTGCTTGCGCCTCAAGCGGGCATATTGCAGACTCTCCCGGACAGCTTTAATTTACCGATTTTCATTACCTAGAGTAATCGAATTAAACCTATTTGTGTTGCTGATAAAATAAAATAAAACGCGTTCATGCGTGCCGCGTGCCCATTTCTATCTTCAAACCGCAGAACTGAGCCAACGCAAAGTTTTAACGCACAGCTAATTATAACGCGTTACCAATTCCTATATGTAATCAACCTCAACCTAATTGACATATCGTCACCGACGTTTAATTAACCCGGAGGTACACCGTATATCAAAATTATGCGTGAAGATATGGCAAGCCAAATCCTATATGTCATTGAACCCCAGCCAAATGAACTAGGTTGATTATTATATCTGCCTGTCAAATGAAAACCAACCCAGAGTTTTCCCAAACACGTTTCCAGTGATTTTATCATAAGGAAATTGATTTACATCAGTTTGTATCGCATTGCGGGAGTGCTCCTTTAAGAAAGCAGAAAGTTGAAGTAGAACATACTAGGTCAATTGCTGAGCTGACCAGTGACCAGACCACCAAGAAACGATGCAGATGTAGATGTCATTCAGTCATTCAGCCTAAAAGTTTCATAAAATTGCGTGTGGTATGCGTTTAGGGATGAATCGTTGAACGGCGCCCTATCTACACTCACATTACAGTATCTAAGCTGATTCTGTTGGATTCAATTCCTTCGTACAGAACTGTAATTTGTAAACAGGTTAAATTCTGAAACCAAAGCCAAAATATAACCTACGCACTTACGCATTTGGAAAATGAAATAAATATTCAGCGGCATCCGTATTCGGAATTCTTTATCGTTCTTCCCTGTAAATCATTACCCAGGCCTGCCTAGCTCTGTCTTCTTCAATTATTTAGTGGTAAAGCCAAGCCTCACGCAATGCTAAAGCCAAAGAGCTTCACGAATCTTCCATAAAGGCAATGGAATGAGAAATGTAAAAAAACTTGATTTGGGCTTGGCTTTGGCTGGCATGGCACTGACTTGCTTGAGCCTAAGCCAAACCATATGCACGCATAAACAATGTGTTTAAACTTTCTCCACGTGCAGACCTTTTAGATAGTGCTCTTCTACACCAACATACAAATAGTACAAGCTTTACGGCATTGGAGTCAATGAACAGTAATATACATAAATGAATTTTTCTTGCTCTGTCCTTCGACCCTAACGACATTTTATCCAAAACTGAACGAGAAACCAGTCTATTAAAATGTCTAATCTTCTTGTGTCACTTTAAGTCACTGGCCTGTCAACTATTTCTTTTTATTGCAATTGCAGTACAAGCAATCTCGCCCTTATCACTTCTTTCAATATTCAACAAAATTCCTATGTTGCTTTTGTCCCTGTCCTGTACGGTGTCAATACAGACTACCAACAGGAATTTGACCTGAGACGACCAATGTTTATGCGTAGAGTTGATTGACAAGTTAATTTCCACATTTTTTTAATTTATGCGTATTTTAGAGGACAGGTTTACGCACTATTCTGGTTTCTTACATTTTACACCTTCGCTGCTATAAAAATATTTGGACAGGTACGTCTATGTTTGACCTTTAAGGAAGGAAGTGTGCTCTATTGATGGTTAATGGCGTTTATGACGACATATTTGGTTATCCCATCGGGTATCGGACGCGTGTGTTTTGAACCTTCCATAGCCTGCGAGACTGCCGATCTATGCTCTATATGGTTATTACAGTACACCAAAGTCTGATAAAGCCACGCATTTTTAAACCATACGCACATCATGAAATACTTGAATTTGAATTTGATGCTTCAATTCGCCAATGAAGCTAGGTTCTAGATTTAAATTAGCATTCAATACCCATGTCCGGCTTCAAGTATTCAAGTAAATTAAAATTCATTTCAAAGCCCCAGATTATCCCAGCACTTAAATAGAATTATTACGAGCTGTTTCACACTTGACTTCATTGATCGAGTTGAAAAAGAAAAAAGTAATTTCCTCCTGTTAAATTGATAGGTACTCTTGGTTTTTTAATAAATGCATCTGCACACATTCTCATGTCATGTCATGTGCTATTAGTGTATATATGTTGGTTTGAGTACACCGAACGGATGATAGTGGTTTGGTTTAGTTTGACGTTGACTATAATAGATTTAGCTGGGGTCGAGCTAAAGCTAAAGCTCAGCTAAAAAGCTTAGAGCCAAAAACATGCGGTTATTCTTTTGGTGATAGGATAGGCTGGGGTTGTTGATATGTGTAATGGATTTGGTTCTGGGATTCTTGTCTCAGTCAGCCATCCCGGTCTGTTTGTGCGTGTGTATGAGTCTCTGAGTGCGTAATGTAGTTTTGGTTGAAGGACATTGAACTTTGGAGTCGACACGTGCGGGGGAGTCAGAAAAAGAAGACTCTCTCCCCAAGTTAAAGCAAAGAGCATTGGAAAAGCATAGGGACATGGAGAATGCTTGTTGGCTTCAGAATGAAATAGTTGCTCCATCCCCGATTCATCCTGATGGGCTCCTTGCCCAGTTTACCAAAACTTGTCCATGTTACATCATACCATACGCACTTTAGCTTGACTCAGACTCAAAGCTTCAACATACTGAGCAATGGGAAAGGCATTTTTATCCAGGTATCGCGTCGAAAGTTCCCGGGCGGGGAAAGCCTTTAACTTCAAGATGGTTCCCTGTGGTGATTTTGCATTTACAGTCATCTCGAGCGACATTATGATATGACCTAAGATTAGATTCGGTGAAAGCGATACTCTTCCTACTTAGAGAAATGAATGTGTAATTTTAACTTGATTGAGGTTCATCTAATTAAGCATAACTTTACGTTGAGTGACGTAGAAGACTGTCATTTGCTGTTAAAGGCTTTATGACGGTAATAATGTATGATGTAACGTGCAACCAAATGATGGCGCCACAGAGCGGGCGGTGCTAGAGAACCAGATAAACAACCGCCTTAAAGCCTGACATGTCGCTGGAAAGTTGCAATAGATAGATACATATCTCGTTGTAATACAGTTTCTTAGGTCAAACGATATTAGATCAAATTTCAGCCATGATTTAAACGATGAAATCCATTTGATCTAACGTCAATGTTCCTGCGTTAATCCAATTTAAAAAATCTCCACAACATTTCCAAGAACCAGCGATATAAAACGACCTGAAAGTTTGATCGAATTCAGAGAAATCTACATTTTTGCCGACAGCGGTGGTTTTGACCTGGTACCTCCACCTCCGCCGTTTTTACAGCCCTGCCCAATTCCATGCCTTGCCAAGAGCTACAAAACGCCGGCCAGGCCCGTAGTAGTGACTTTGGCTTGCTGGGTTGGATTTTGAATTGCCTTTACTGCCAGGCTCCATCATCATGGATTCTTCTCCCCCTTTAAATATTGTTCTTCTCCAAAGACTTCAATTACAAATGCTTAGGGCAGGGAAGACTGACTCTGACTATCCGACTGGTCTATAGTTTCTCTCTCTAAGGACAACTTTGTCCAAATTGACCTTTTGCACGTGGAGCCCATTTTTTTTGTCCGTGAGTCTTCTTCAGCTCTCAGGGCTTTGGCTCCTCATTCATCCTCCATGTGTATGTATGGGGATATTCTTACCTTTCAGGTTGGCAGAGTTTCATGTCGGTATTTTAATTTTTTGTTCAATCTCTTCTTCGGAAGAACGCAGACTTGCGTTTGGCTTACATACATTTTACTTGCATAGAAACTAAGATTCTGACGATTCTGACTGAGTTTTATGCATTTTTACATTGCTCACTCCCTGGTACGACCCATTAATAACTCGACTCCCAGCTAGGCTAATTGCCCAGGACTATGTTACCTATACCTGGATACTGGATATGTCTATGTATTTGATGAAACGTTATTTACACAAGCGTTATAATCTCGGAGAGTTTATTAAGAATATGCAAGCAGCAATATTATTGGTACTAAAGCCTTACGGAAATGCCAATACTTTCACCGCTAGCTAAGCCAACGAAAGTGAAAGTTCGCGAGGGCTTTGAATTAAAATATCCAAGATTTATAAAAAAAAATATGCAGTAAGTGAGACAGTTTGGTGTATTATTTCACGGAAACTAGTCGCAAACCGATATCCACTTGTGTAATATTGCGAATCGCAACAAATTTATGCCATATGATTAAATGCTATAGACAGTTCGCTTTACCACAGTGGTGTCCAGTTTCTAGTTTCTGGTGTCCTATTCCAAGTTGTAGGTAACCTTTCGGTGACACAAAGGCAAGTATTGAATTTAATCGAATCTGGTGTTGACTGGAATTCCAGAGAATAGTGCAAATGAGATGCTACTTCAAATTGAAATATCTTGTTACAGTGATAGTCGATCCGAAACGTGCGTCATTCATTATCCTATATAAATAACATTTGCTGAACTTTCGCTTTGGTTTTCAGAAGAGCAAATAGTGTAGATTTAAAAAGGCCAAGATCCTTATCAAAAATATTGGATTTCAACCTAATAGATTTGTACAAATATATTGAGTTATATAATAACATTTTATAGAAAGCGCATTTGTATCAAGCGTGATGAAGGCAGAGAATTAGAATTGGTGAGCTGAACTTTCCGTTTCAAGAAAACACTAATATTTATTACATTATAGGTTGTGAATCTTCGAAAATCCCGAAATGACGCCCCCTAACTCATCATTTTCCGCCCATAATTTACAACATATTTGAACGTATTTACTGCATCGTCTTGTCAAGCAAAACCTGAATTTTATATTCCTGGCCACAAGTATGTAAGCCTGGCTGGACAGAACAATGCTGTATTCTTAATATATTTCTAAACAGCGCGTCTGCTGTATATATTTCAACACCGAGTATAACACAGTTTTATATCCTTACCTACACGCACAATTCACGCATCACGCATGTAATGTTACAGCCCCATTGCATTGTTCATGGAACTTGCAACACTTTTATAACACACAAAAAACTGGGTGCCTGGTCTGGGTTTGGCTTTGGGCTTTACTTTGAATAGGTCTGAAATTACTTTTGCGCTATTCTGTTTTGTTGGTGTGGTTTTTATAGCTTGTCGAAGCTGAAAGATGCTAACAAATTCTTTTCTGAGGAAGGATTTAGGTCTATTCTCCGTATTATTCTGTATAGCACCGTCGTTAAAATCTTTAAAAAATTGTGTTTAACAGCTTTCTTCCCCGTACGCATCTCTTGCATTGCATAACAAGAACAACAACAATAACAACGGCACAAGGGTCTCACGCATGTTGATATTGATGTTGACACCAGTGGAACGGAAAGATGGGCAGATTTCCTACATATGTTGAAATAAATCTGTGTAAAAATGTGTACTAATCTTTAAACCATTAATCCCTTGATAATTGAACCTACCTACAAGTAATTAAGTCTTTTGAATCTTTGCTTGTTCACACTACGGAATACAGAGCGTGAATTTACATATCACACACTAATTCCTTGTGCGTATGAACGGACTACGCTTGGTCAATGGAGCAGTTCTAATACGATTGCGTAATAATTTGACCGATAAAGCTCACCGTTTTAGGTGAAATACGTGTGCGTGTAAAATTCCGGTAATGAATTACAAATTTGCGTGCTGAAAGATTACAGTTTTTGATCTGTACGGTTAAGTAATTGTAATAACTGATAAATTGTAATAAACAAATAAGAAACGTGCAGAGAGCCTCAGGGTTAACCTTTAATCAGTTAAATATATTGATATTTAATGTGTGAAAGGAGAAGCCTTAATTCGTCGCCTTAATCATACTGATTAGCCTTTAAGGACCCACCCACTTACATAAATCTCTAATTGTCAAGTAAGGTTAATAGGATAATTTGAACTAATTTTGTGATTTATAAAAAAAATATTAATGACACCTACTGTGCGTTCTTGACTCAGAAAGGGAGAGCTTTGAAGTCACTTGTCAAAGTTAGAAAGGTTAATTAGATGCACTAAGTATTATAGAATTTAATTTATTTGAGCAAACAAAAGATAGTCAGGTAAAGGCGTAAAGGTGTGACAGTGTTTCATGTTGCCCAATTTCACTTGAGAAACCAGATTTTTCCATGGTCAATGCGTTCATGCGTTAACTTGTCGTGAACGCACCTTCTGATGCGTTTGGTATATACCAGAATTTCAGGCATGTCTGGTATGACCGCATCTAAAGGCGACACAATATGAAAATTTTGAGAAGGCAATTAAAAAGGTGATCATCAGGTTTCGAGTTGACAATGAAAAATATGCAAATACACTTTTTTACAAGTTTGTGTCGATTGCAATTATGTTTATGATTCATACTAAAGGCTTGGCATTCCAATAATTAAATCGTTAATTTCTTAAACAAATAATTGTTTCAAAGAATGAAAAACTTGTCGAGTCAATGATATACGTATGCGCATACTTCAAAAAGCGTGAGCCAATTGTAAAAAACTGATATTGTAACCGGATTATGAGCACGATACAGGTCATGAAATCCGGATTAAATTCGCAACATGGTATTGTACTTACGCACGGTCATAAAATTGTTGGCAGTTTTATTGGATTCCATATCACAGCCACGTCTTGGAGACAACAGTATTCTTCTTCAGATAAGGAGAACTGGGATTTATGTGGGATTTATGTGTACACGTGCAGGCAGGCAGATCTTTCAGTTTGAAATTCGGAATGTTAGAATAGACGCATAACCCAACTACCGAAATAGTCAGCCTAAAATCAAAATATTTATGAGATCATACTAAAAAGCTCTTGCTCTAGCAGTTTCGATAACGAAATAATGATGAATAGCGCATAATTTGCAAAAACAAAACCCTGCGTGAGTGCGTTTGATAAAAACATGCGTATACAACCCTTATCATTCGCCTATTCGTGTCTCTCGTGTCATTGTATTGTCTCTTAAATAAACACACAGCAGCAGGTGCTTCAATTCAAGATTCACAATTTGTCTTCTTCCTTGTAGTTCATTTGCTAATATCCAAAGAAACCGAATATTTATAGGTTAGATGTTTGATTACTATAGTGTATGCGTCATTAACTTTCATGTTTATGTGCCAGATTCCGTGTTTGCACGAAAACAGCAAATTTCAAATTCCAAATGCATTAGATATGGATATTAGATTTAAATTGGTATTTGTAATCACAGATTTAAAAAACATAATTCAGTTATTTTTTGTTGTTTTATGCAGTTGTTAGATTTCGGTTTGGTATTTGATTATTTGATGCAGCTTTTTCCAGATACGACACTGGCCAACCCTAGCGTGACTTTTTAAAGATATGAACCATAAGGCCCGGATAAGTTTGGTAGATGCCCCACCGTGTATAATACAGTGTTTGTGAAGTTTGAGCTCTTCGTACTGCATTGCACGTGGATTCATCACATCATCCTCGCACGCCGCACTTCTCTGCTCTTATAAAGCTCCACTTCATCTGTCCCTGTGTTAAATCTAATGCAAAAATCACAGGTCATAAATTTCCAAATTCTGGACTGAATTTTGTCTGAAATCCAGAAGTAAATGCAAATTATGAAAGATAATTTTATGCCCTTTCGACTGGTAGTACTCAACAAGGTCAGCGTGACTATATTCATGTTGGTTTCTTCGTTAATGATTTATCTTTCAGTTTGAGTTTTGGTATAGAAGTAGGGCTGACAGGCGAAAAGTGTGAATAAGTTGCCATTTGGTAGGGTCACTATTGACCTACATGGAAGTCGATGATGACCGTAGCCCATGAATTCTATGAATTACATGCTACCCCACAAGATAACGACCAAGTCTTGATGGGAAATCTGAGGCTTCCATTTTTATCAACGTAAAAATCATTTTAAGCAAAGTACAAACAAATGTGTACGAGGCGAGATACTCTACGAAATAAAAACTTTAGCATGTACAATAGTTGGTGCATTCGTTTTCAGTTTCGTCCATAAAATGAATCCATGACTATTGACGTACTACCATCATCAGCTGAATGTACAATCTAAGATTTCATACTGCAGTTAGCGTCAACTCGAGGTATTAGGTTAGATTGTTTCATAAACGCTCCAATCCGATATCTAATCTTATAATTTCAGTTTGGTCAATTACTAACCAGTACCCGTATGGACTCTGGTGGTATTGACAATTCACAGATCGGTCCCGCTGGGTTTATAAATTCCAGTTAGGTTAGGTTAGGTTTCTCAAAAGCCCTTCGGGCTTCATCGAAGACTTAACCTAACCTAACTGGAATTTATAAACTCGCGGGCGTTTCGGAAAACCTAACTTATAGAATGAATCTCAGATGCCGACCTTTGATGCTCTATGCCTCGGAGTAAGCCGTAGAGTACGGGAAAATCGCCACCTGAGTCCATACGGATACTGGTTGCTGGTCAATTAGGTTAGACGTTCAGTATGGAATGGAATGTGAACTATAATTTTGCTGTATTTGCGTGCACTGACTCAAACAGAAAAAACATTCCCCAGCGCAATATAATTAACCTATGTATTTAATTTATCAATCATGCATTTGAATTGAAATTGGAAAGCAAGTCACAACATGCGTTCATTTAGACAGAAAATGATAAGGATGCTCTGTATTTTATTTCTAAATTAATAGTTCAATTAATTAAGGTGTGGCGTAGAGTTCTATTAAAGTAGACAATCCAGACATATAGATATAGTAAAAATTACTAATATATATATGAAACGTCAACATTACTAACTTGGAGATAAATGACAAACCTTGAATCAGACAGAAACTTTTCTAATTGCAAATACATGAGTTCATAAGAAGTACAAGTATATCAGTAACTATAAATAATTTCAGGAATATTCGGGTTCAGGTTTCCGAATGTCCTTTCGTGACACTGAGGAGTTGTCTTAGAATGGACGACCCGGTGGTGGTGGCACTAGGAACAAAAAGAATTTATACGGTGAAATTAAAATCATCGAGTCATGACATTTTTACTAAACTAAAAATTAAACTCGTAACTAGACGTTTATAAGCTTCTCAGGATGATAACGCAGATAGTCGACTCATCACAGCGAAAGTCAGTTATCAATTCTCATCATAGACAATATACATTATGTTTCATTTAATACCTAGTACTTCAGGAACGAAGTGATACTACTTGCTAAATTGTATTCGCATTTTGTATGTTACCTCCTCTCATCATTCCTGGTGGTGGTCCACGCATCCCTGGCGGTGGAATCGGAGCTCCACGTCCCATCATTCCAGGTGGCATCATGCCCGGTGGAGGAACCATGCCTGGTGGCAAGCGTGGTGGCATTCCTGGTGGTGGACGGAGCTGCGGGGGTGCAGCTACAGCCGGAGCACCCGCTCGTCCGGGTGCCATCATTTGAGCCGATGGACCACCAACTCCTCGAACTGGACCTTGAAGACCAGCTGGAATTGAACCTGGCGGACCAGCCGGCATTCCACGTCCAGCAGCACGACCCATGCCTGGACCGGGAATGGCTCCAGGAATAGGTACTCGTGGGAGACCCTCATCCGGTGGAGGTGGGCCTTCTACTGTAATCGAGACAATTCCTTCACCGCGAAGTAGTACAAAGCCCAGAATTCGCTTTTCTTCTCTCTCAGCTTGACCCGCCTTCTTGGAACGAATCTTACGGAACTCTTCACAGTCTCCCAGTATCAAATTCATGTGCTTATCAAAAGCTGTAAAGTTTAATTTATTCAACATATTAAACTCTAGCAAAGAATTTCAAGCCTTTCAAGTCGGACCTAACTACGACATAATTTGTTTTACAAACCTTTAAATGTTCCAATAAATGTTCGGGCGTCCTGCAACATGACCCGAATTCTATAGTTGATGTGTTGCAACATCTTATTATTCTTACTGATCGTCTGTGAAACAAACAAACATGCATTATTCCATCAATTTTTAGTTTTTAGTTTAGTGTAATATCAGTTAACGTCAACTGTTAACACGAAACACTTGATTAGGATTAGAGTACGAGTACGATGTGTACATTAGTAGAATTTTTCGTAGTTTTTTATTGAGTAATTTGTCATTTACTCTTCCTTATACGATGTGATATGAATACACGTTTTCAAAAGTTGTCGGAACTTTTGATTGTAATGTACTCCTCGCGAGTTTGACCCTGATTTTACTTTAGAATTTGTAATACAGAAAGAAGCATAAAATAGCATAGAAGCAAGGCAAAAGAAGGATAAACACAATGGATTGCCGAATTCCAGGTTTAGAATCTCAAAAGTTAATGTCACTGTATTAAATATTTATATATTAAATTAAGCTGTAATTGTAAGTGCTTGAATTCTGTATTTAAATTACCAATTTACTTGAATTAAAATGCTCATTCGGCTTTCTCATGATCTGTAGCCCGTAGATCGCACACCACATACATGTAGCGTTAACTCGAGATTGGGTTAGGTTGCTTCAAACGCCCCAATCCGATGCCTAGCCTAAGTTCAGCTGGAATCTGGAATGGGTTACATGTTATACAACGAGTTCGCCAATTTTGAATTTGAAGAAAACCAACCACTAATCCAAACAATGACCATACTTCGGGTTTTGGTAATCGGCGCCCCTGTTGCCCTCCTTCTGCGCCCCTCTACTACGCACCGCAGTGTTGCCAGTTCTATCAACCGTAAGCTGTTCATTTAGGTTTATACATTCTGGTTAGGTTAGGTTGGGTTCATTTATTTATTTACTTAGGTCATAGGTTAGGTTTTTCGAAACGTACGCGGAGGGTTTAAGGGCACGCAGGAGAAACTGGACCTAACCTAATCCGAATTGAGAAAGATCCGACATCTCGGATCTCGGAGTTGGCAATTATGTTGGGGGCGCAGGGGCGTAGAAGGAGCACAGATTACCAAAACTCCGCCAGTCTGCACGTCAGCAGTGTGCGATCTACTGTGAAATGTCTAATATGACTGTAGATCGCACATGCAAGCAACCGGTACCAGACAAAAAATAGCAACAAATACAAAATTAAGTTTTGTTATTTCTGATGGGATATGAGTTAAAATATTGTAGTTTACCATTTTGATGATCTTTTGACTCGCCGGAGTCTCTGGACAAAAGATAAAAGAGGGATATGAGACGAGTGGTAGCCAAACTGGGTAATGCCTTATACACTGAACAATTAATGAAGACGTGTGCCCGAAGTGGAGGTCAGCGGTGGTCTCTTCTCCGTTCACTTGTCACTGGCTTCTTCCCTGTCACTTGTCACTTGTTGTTTTAGTGAAGGTGAAGGGAGGGTTCCGGTGTCCGCCTTCCCTTTCTCGTCTTCGGCTTCTTCGTTCTCTTTGCCCGGCACAACGCTGCTGTTGTGGCTTCTTTTTCAATTCGAAGAACTGCGCCCTTGCACACGGTCATTGCCAACAGATGACACTGGTGGTCCGTTTATGATCTGCTGGGATTTGCAGGTTTGTTACAAATTCTATTTTTCAAAAACAATAGGTAACCGATATTAGAGGGTAACGCGTCCATACACAGTTCATACCGGGATAGCTCGTAGTGGTATTATTCATAGTATGACAGTTCATAGCGGCATTGTTCATAGAGTGACAGCTCATACAGCGGTATTGTTCATAGCATTACAGCTCATTCATAGCACAGTGAATTCAGATCAGCGACTGACTGTTCATAGGTTTGACGGTTACGACAATTTTCCTAGCGCCTTTGATTTGCAAACAATAGTGCTCTCCATCTCAATTGAAATTTTCGTTGTTAATATAAATGACATGAGTTGAAATTGACACATTTCCAAACTTCTGCTTTGATTATAATTATCTCACACTCACGTCAATTGTTTTCGACATTTACCAGCTCCATTACAGAAAAACGCGCTCTTGAATTCTTCTGAATTGTTTTCGCTACATACATATTAGAAACTAACAGTAGGTTGCTTGAACTTGAATATAAGTCGCTATGAACTGTTATCTTTTCTCAAAAATTTAAAAATATCATGTGGTTGCATTTACTTAATCAAATTCAAACAAATATGGTTCAAAACAGAAAGCGATTTTCAATTTAATTTATTTCAAGAATCATTTTATTCCAACTCTTTTATTCATTTTCAATTTCAAAACGGCTGCCTCCGCTCACAAAGGAAACTCGGGATGCTTGTCCAACCTGTTGTGGGAACAGAAAAATCCAGATTAAACTTTGGAGCAAATGAAATTAGCAAACAGTTTAGTCTCACCCCTGAAGGTAATCCATTTTGAAGCTTCGTCCATCTTCACCTTTGTCCAACGAGTTCAATTTGTCCATGTCTTCAGCATCCAACTCGAAGTCAAATACGTTAAAATTTTGAACCAGGCGTTCCGGATTCGTACTTTTCGGAATCGGTGCAATACCAAGCTGTATCAGATGTCGAAGCAGGACTTGACTAATTGTTCTTCCGTGTTTCTTTGCCACTTCTGCCACTACGGGGTCTTCCAATACCGGAGGTGCTACGAAATCTCTGTCAAATACCAAAGCTTATGAATGAATCCAGAATGTGCTTTTCTCAGGTTTATAGCGGAATATGCGTAAATCAAAATTACTTTCCACCACGTTGGCCAATTCGTCCAGGAGATCCAAAGGGGCCATATGCAACGACAGTTATTCCAAACTTCTTGCAAACGGCAAGTACTTCTTTTTGCTGGAAGTAGGCGAATAACTCAACCTAAGATTTTCAAAGGGAGACATTTCGTTAATGTTGTCCTTGTATGAATCATATGATGTTAATCATACATAATGAAAGATGAGATCCCACTTGAAGGTTAGCTGGTTGAATACGAGCTGTTTTGGAAATTCTTTCAATTTGAGCTACATTGAAATTCGAAAATCCGATTGATTTCGTAAGACCAGCATCCACTTGCTCCTCCATTGCCTTCCATATTGCAAGATGGTCAGTAGTCATGTCGAGTCGAATTTGTTTGTTCTCGTTTAAAGGTATCAGCTCATTGTCACTCACATACTCGAACCCAATAGGAGTATGAATCAAGTACAAATCCAAATAATCCAATTGAAGGGCAGTCAGAGACAGCTTCAAGAAGTGTTCCACGCGGTCCTTATGCATTCCGATATGCGGGAGCTACATTGTATAAGAATGGGCTGATTAAATAAAGCTTAATTCTAAATGTATGATGACCAAAAAACTTTTATTTAGCGTTACATTTTACCTTGGTAGTAATGAATAGCTCCTCCCTTTTGACCTTTCCAGAGATCAGCCACTCCTTCAACACCTTGCCTAGTACGTGTTCGTTCCGATAGAAGTAAGCTGTGTCAAAGTGTCGATATCCAATCTCCAACGCCTTATTCAAGGCTTCTTCGTCGTTTTCATCAGAAGTCCTCTGTCCATATGAGAATATTCCTCATTAAAATTCTGTATCTACCGGCGACATAATTTTGTCAGTCATCAGTCATTTGTGAATATTTTCAAGTTATTGTAAATTAACACCTGTCCCGTTCTATTGATATTCAGTAATAGCACTTTGTCTTTATACGATTATCCAAATATTCATCCCTATATACGTAAAAAGGTAATGTACAAGTCAATTATTTATAAGATAATCCCCAGGTTTGAAGGATGATGGATACACAAGCTCAAGTGGGCCGACTTTCTGAACTAATAAATTATGTGAATATCAATGTGGAACTTACCACGAAGGTACCAAGTCCGAGAATAGGCATTTTTTGCCCATTGAAAAAATTGAGGTATTGCATACTCGCCAACTTGTATGTATTGACTCCAAGTGATTAAATAATCCAGATTTAGAATAAATTAAGGTCGAGTAGTTTGGGGATGAAGTTCGTAGTGTTGCAGGAGCACGAGTGGCAATGGTTATATGAACTCGTGTCGTGTCGGCGTGGCCCTGGAACACAGCTGAGTAGGGTAGGAGTATATGGCAAATAACATAAAATCGTATATCAACTGTACAATAATGTGCAGTATATTATCTTAAATTGGAATTGGGATTAGGATGGAAATTGAACTCATTCAATGTACTTTTGCCGTGCCTCTAAGTATACTTTGTATGTATGAATACCCGTTATACAGTTATGGCAGTTTTGGCAGGCAGGCACTCCTGAGTTGCGTTGGACGTTGGACATTTAAAACGCCAAATGTGCAGGAGATACAGTATGCTACCTTCCATCTTTGGCCTCAGTTTCAATGTGTAAGGGTATCAATGAATGTGAATGGTGAGCAGTTAACTAATGTATCAATGCGAAATACGAACGCGATCATGCAATGGAAAATGGAAAGACGCCGTTTTCGCATCGTCGTCGTGTTGTGCTCAGAATATTTCCCTCACCTTCACGTATTTCTTTCAAGTCAAGCTCTGGAAAATATGCAAATCGGGAATAGACAAAAATTAAATATTAGTAGCGAAGTATCTTGTTAACATTTACCTGGATGCTAGCTGAACCTTTGTGGAGCTTGAACCATGAGATGCTAATCGTAACTCACAATCAGTATTATTCACAAAGTTTTAGTGCTCATGTTATGTCCTACTCCTACTAGATGTATTGTTTATCTTATGCATTGCATTTAATTAATCAGTAAATAAAATAAAATGCTGTGGCCCAATATATCTGGGAAACTAGAACTGAATTTAATTTGAAGGTTCATCCTGACGAAAATGATCGCTTTATTATTTCACAGGAAAAAACATAGACCAACAGTTTTACGTTAAGTTTGCCTGAATCCTAAATTCTATTACAGCTCTGTGTCACGTTGAGGCTCATTGTCATCAGCCTGGAACGCGAAAACGCCGTAGTCGTCGTATATAATTGGAGCATCTGAAATATGCCCGATCTTGAGTGGTTTGATCAATGCGATAACGGGCTCCGTTCAACTGTCGGCAAACCCGAAATCCCGCTTCTCTCTTATAAATGTCTATGTACATGTGTCACGGCAGAGTTGTTGCGGTTGTGTCACTGGACATTGATCGATCTTTCTATCGTCTTAGCGTCCGTTGAAGTTTTAAAGCTACACTGAGAATTGTTTTGGATCCCACTCCCATTCGTCCGGTACTTGATAATTTTCCGGCTTAATCAAGTGTTTATTTTTGAGGGGAGGAAGAAAAATTTTACGAATTTCTGTAAAAAGGTTATTGATATCTTCATTTTCGCGTGACAAAACATTTGTCTGGGATGAAAAGTCCACCAATCCTGGAAACAAACACACTTGATATTAATTAACATGGTCCTGCTGTATAATCCTTCTTTTATTTATACGATACACAGGATACAGAGTTGATTTAATTTAATCAGGCTATTAATTAACGAACCCTTAGTTCCAGTTCCGACTTTGAGCTCCTCAAGAATTTTAATTTGTGCTTCAGCCACGATAGGATATGCTCTGTACATAAACACAGCCATATTTGTTCCAGCAGTTATCTTAGCTTCATTTAGTCTTTCACAGTACTCTTCATTCGTTTTCAAAGTGTTGATCATTCGCAGTAAAATATCTAGAAGATATGCATACATTTTAATTTCATCAACATCCAGTTAAGTTGCGTGCGATAAATTTTGCATTCATAAATTTTCTTAAAACCCTCTTTCGGGTTGCTCTTTCTTAGTCTTACTGCTAAACAAACTATTATTTGTAACAATGAAATACTAATTGACTAGGCTTACGCACAACTTACTTACCTTTAATATCCTTTGGGCTTAATTCCTTATCCTTACGAACATTTTCATAAAATACGTCCCGTTTGTTTGCACAATTAGGCCTTCCGTTAAACGCACCGCCTTCTGCCATTGTTGCCTATGTATAAGATATCGGATACTACTAGGATTATAAGTATTCTGAACTCAGAAGATTTAATAATTATTATTCTTGTTTGAATACATAGTTATAAATAAAGTTAAACAATTCGATTCAATTCCAATTTGAAAAAAGTCAGCTGAATAAGCTGAATACAGAATCTGAATCGTATAGAAATATCTAGATGTCAGCATAGGTCGGAAAGCTCGTTTCTGAATCACGCTTACATTTTCCTAATGAATCCACTAATGCTTACGAACTTGAATCCGAATCCGTAACTTGCAAACGCCGATATAATATGTATTGACGGATACATATATGTATTTATACAACATGCTGGCGATGTCAGTCAATTAAATATACCCTAACTGCCCTAACGTAATCCATATACTTTTCTGTCTCAGCAACTTCTCCTGTGTACCTTATATTTGAAACACGAATTGTTCTCGATTCTTGCTTCGAACGTAGGTATACAATGTGTACCGGGTTTAACATCTACAGATCTAGTACCTTGTCACTTTGCTTGATTAATAGAGCATCTCCTTAAAGGATAATGTTTCCGTCCACTGGGATTATTAAATGGACTCCATTTTCCATTACGAAGATTAGCGGCAATAAAATATCGTGTCGTTGAGTAGTGGCTATTCATGTTCTTCTATGTTCTGCCGTGTACCTTCCAAGAAGATCCGTAAGGAAATCGAATGGTATATGGTACGGCTTTGGAGCTTCAAACTGTGACAGGATATCTTATAGGTAGTATCTAATGGAAGATATGTAGCTAATGGCCCTTGTCATTAAGATATAGCAGAACTTATTACAGTATACACCGATAAAGGGTTTACGGACAATTCGTCTTTTGCTAATACGACGGTTAGCAAATTCTTTTTGCAGCGTATGATATCTTCTCTTGTTTAAAAATACATGGATAATATGCCACACATCTCTATATTCTCGGACTCTTCGCGAAGTCCGTCTAAACCCAAGGCAATCCGTCCTAAATCAAATGTATAGCAAAAGTCGAATTGTCTCATGCCCAACCACCGAATATTTTTGTCGTCTTCCAGATCAAAAATAACTCGATGGAATACAGCAAATCTCAACGGAATTTTTGGCCTAGTGGATTTGACGGACGAAATTATAAATATTTATGGGATTTTAAGGAGGGCAGGTCACTGGTGATATCACACCAACGCAATAGTTGATGAGTGATGAGTGATTACAAATTGCGACATCAGTGATTAGAAATTCGCACGATATCTTACAAACAAGAATAATCATGTTTTCATTTACAATGAGTTTTATTCATTCACGAATTTTACCCTCTTCGTGAATATTATATAAATCGTAAGCGGCATCAATGAAGAGAACTCTCTAATGACCTGGGGTCAGTAATAAAGTGCAGGTACCAGCTTTGATGGAATCTGTAAATAATCCCCCTATCAGAGCAAAACGTTCAGTTTCAAGGTTCTTTTTTTTGCTGTCCAAGCAAATGGTTTGGGCGAATTGTGAATTGCGCCTCTTTTGCAGATTAATTTTGATATTGGCCATGAACTGCCCAAACTTAAGAAAAGCCGTGATTACGAAATGAAACGTTAATTATTCGAAAAGTTTACACATTGGGCGTTGACGTGTCAGAAGATTTATAAATATTTGATTGCGTTGTGTCATAAATCATTATCAAATACGAACTCAATTTCCTCATTCGTTTTGAGCGGAGAAAGCGATTTATACGAGCCATAAGCTGATTTTACCATATATCATGAACCACACACTCCGTCTTATATTGACAAGTGACAGACGGCCGTTAAATTTTCGTATTGAGATTTGAGATTGGAAGATTGTTCAGTTAATAAGTTTATGAATCAAATGTCAAACACACTCGTGGCATAATCTTGAATTTTCAGTTCAGATATTTCTAATGCAAGTCATCTAATGCAAAAGTAGTGATTTATCTTTGATTATTAATGGATTTGTGTCCATATTAGAATTTATACCCGCATATTTCGGCGTATTTATAACCAATTTGTGAGTTACCTATGTTACAGATTGCACACAGGGTTTGCAGTTTGCAGCGCTGGACAATCCAAACGTGTTATCTTATGAATGAATACGCCTAGAAGAGATCAATGAACTTCATAATAATATTGCAATTTTATGTGATGCGTCGTCGTTTTTTACCGGTTTGTAAGTCTTGTTGATTTGAGAATCCGATATCCGGTCCGGTTAGCCGGTTACTAAACTAAGTAGGCCTACTACTTGGTACGCAGGTAGGTTTTGGCCTGCCCACACTCTCAATATGCTCAGTTCGCTTTTTTCTTTCAGCTCGGAATAAGTTCGGTTTATTGTATACGCTAGCAAATAGTATGAGCATAAAACTAAAATTCACGCGTTATGTATTACGTGTGGTTAGCTTACGTTATCTACCAGTAATGGTATTTAAATATTTTAAAGATAGTTGTAGCCAAACTGCAACATTGACAAAGACTTAAATTTGCGCAGCGTTACATAACGTTATTTGGATTCCGTGTCGCAGCAACATTTTTAGGACACAATTCATAAAATGTAAAAAATTGAGCACGTGTCGCAAAAGCAGTTAACATTTCTGCATATCTTATATATATTTTCGTAGAATGTCGGTTGTGCGTGTGAATGTGCGTGTGAGCCGCGTGGTACTTATAGGATTGGTCAATTCTTGAAATTCAAATTTTTTGATATTTTCAAGAAGTAAACAAACTGTGTCCCTGTAAACAA